>JANHZU010004532.1:40749-56004 GCA_032468055.1 Acrochordus granulatus
TTTCTGAGCTGTAGTTCATTCGCCGGTCATGGGCCTAGACACTTTTGCAAAGCCTGAACCAAATATACTGCAACAGAGGTTATTGATATTTCTCCTGGCAAACTTAGTACTGACTTGTGATTCACCCAGCCTGGCATTTTGCATGATGTGTTCTGCATATAAGTTAAATAAACAGAGTGACAATATACAATGTTGTACTCCTTTCCCATTTTTGAACCAACCCATTGTTCCATGTCTAGTTCTAACTGTTGCTTCTTGACCCACATACAGGTTCTCAGGAGACAGGTAAGGTGATCTAGTAGTCCCATTTCTTTAAGAATTTGCCACATTTTGTTGTGATCCACACAATCAAAGGCTTTAGCATAGTCAATGAAGCAGAAGTAAATGTTTTCCTGGAACTCCCTTACTTTCTCCATGATCCAGCAAATGTTTCCAATTTGATCTCTACTTCCTTTGCCTCTTCAAAACCCAGCTTCTACTTATGGTAGTTCTCAGCTCACATGCTGCTGAAGCCTAACTTATAGTATTTCATCTTGCTAGCATATCACCTTGCTAGCATATGAAATGGGTGCAATTTAAGTCTAAACATTATTTGGCATTGCCTTTCTTTAGGATTGGAATATAAACTGACCTTTTCTAATCCTGTGGCTACTGTTCAGTTTTCCAAATTTGCTCGCATATTATCTGTGGCACTTTAATGGCATCATATTTTAGCATGTTAAATAGTTCAGCTGGAATATCATTACCTCTGCTAGTTTTGTTTTTAATATTGCTTCCTCAGGTCCACTTGACTTCACACTCCAGCTTGTTTGACTCTAGATCAGTGACTACACTGGGTTTCAGGGATATTTAGATATTTCTTGTATAGATCTCCTGTGTATTCTTGCCACTTCTTCTTAATCTGTTCTGCTTTTGTTAACTGCCTACCATTCTTGTCCTCTATCATGCTAATTTTGCACAAAACATTTCCTTGATATCTTCAATTTTCTTGAAGAGAACTCTAAACTGATCCAGTCAATTGTTTTCCTCCATTTCTTTCCATTGTTCATTTAAGAAAGCCTTCTTATCTCTCCTTGCTATTCTCTGGAAATTGTGCTCAGTCGGGTTTTTCTTTCCCTTTCTTCTATGTTTTTCACTTTCCTTCTTTCCTCAGCTATTTCTGAAGCGTCATCAGACAGCCACTTTGCTTTCTTGCATTTCTGTTTCTTTGGGATGGTTTTAGTAGCTCCCTCTTGTACAATGTGACACACCTCTGTTCATAGTTCTTCAGGCACTCTGTCCACCAGATCTAATCCCTTATATATATATTCCTCATCTCCATTGTATATTCATAAAGGGTATCACTGAGGTTATACCTGAATGGCATAGTGGTTTTCCCTACTTTCTTCAATTTAAGTATGAATTTTACAATAAGAAGCTTATGATCTGAGCCACAATCAGATCCAGGTCTTTTTTTTACTGACTGTATAGAGCTTCTCCATCTTTGGCTACAAAGGATATAAACAATCTGATTTCAGTATTGACCCTCAGGTTTATTTATTTATTGACCATGTTTAGAATCACTCTTGGCTTGTTGGAAAATAATGTTTACTATGACCAGCGTATTCTCTTGCAAAACTCTGTTATCATTTGCCTTGCTTTATTTTGTGCCCCAAGGCCAAACTTATTCCAGTTATCTCTTGATATCCAATTTCAACATTCCAATCCCCTAAGATGAAAAGGACATCTTTTTTTTTGTATAAGTTCTAGAAGTTCTATTGTAGGCCTTCATAGAACTGATCAACTTCAACATCTGTGGTATCAGTGGTTGGGGCATAGACTAAGATTACTGTGATGTTGAATGGTTTGCCTTAGATTTGAACCAAGATCATTCTGTTGTTGTTGTTGTTGTTTGAGATTGAACCTAGTACTGCTTTTCTCACTCTTTTATTGACTATGATGGCTACTTGATTTCTTCTAAGGGATTCTGGTCCATTGTAGTAGATACAGTGGTCATCTGAATTAAATTTGCCCATTCCCATCCATTTTAGTTCACTGATTCCTAAGATGTCGATGTTCAATATTGCCATTTCATGTTTGACCATATCCAGTTTACCATATAGATCTTACATTCCAGGTTCCTATGAAATATTGTTCTTTACAGCATTGGACTTTCCTTTCACCACCAGACACATCCATAGCTAAGTATCCTTTTGGATTTGGCCAGCACTTCACTTTTTTTGGAGATAGATACTTGTAATTGCCCTCTGCAATTCCCCAGTGGCATATTGGACACCTTCTGGCCTGAGCGGTCCTCTTCCAGATCATATCTTTTAGCCTTTTGATCTATCCAGGGTTTTTTTTTTGGCAAGGATACTGGAATGAGTTACCATTTACTTCTCCAGGGGATCATTATTTGTCAGGACTCTCTGCTATGACCTGTCCATCATGGATAGCTCTTCCATGGCATAAGTCATAGCTTCACTGAGTCACACAAGCCCCCTCTCTACAACAAGGCAGAAATCAATGAGGGAGCAATTATATGCTATCTGCTAAATGACCAGGATTGGATAGTCTTCAGAAAATGGTACAAAATAAAATTTGGTATGAAATGGTACAAAAGAAAATTTGTACCCAAATTTTGTACCATTACTATAACAATAGACACTGTGGACCCCATTGCTTCCCTGTTGTACCTTGTTCAGTCTTTTGCTGATGCTGTGTAATATGATCTTGAACTTCTATGTACTTAGTCAATGACCATATGTTTTAAAATCTTATAAAATTTCTTTCTTGCAATTTCCCACATTAGGCTCTCTGATTTTTGCTCTAGTTAGTTATCTATCACTGTAATGGTTATCGCACTTACTTACATGCAAAGAATCCCCATTTGAAACTAGCCAGAAACAAAAAATAATATCAATAATAATTCACTTAAGCTATCCACTTTTCCACTTTGATTTTTGTTTTATTTAAACAGTCTGCTAGTGGACCATTGCAACACTAGAATCCATCCTTCCTTCCTTCCTTCCTTCCTTCCTTCCTTCCTTCCTTCCTTCCTTCCTTCCTTCCTTCCTTCTTCCTTCCTTCTTCCTTCTTCCTTCTTCCTTCTTCCTTCCTTCCTTCCTTCCTCCCTTCCTTCCTTCCTTCCATAGTCCCCCACTCCCTCCTGCCTCCCCCTCCATTTAGGGCTCAAGGGAAGCCTCCTCTTAATTTTCACTTGCTCCCTGTTGCCTTCTCTTCTCTCCAGCCCTTTGGTGGTTTGCGTCATTTATCAGTATCACAAACATGTCGGAGATGCACTCTGAAATTTAACGCCATCCCATGCTCACCAGGGCCTTTTTCCACTGCAGCCCAGAGGTGGGGAAGGCAGAGCCGGGAGGAAAGGAGGAAGATTAATGTTGGCGTGGCTGCCATGGCAGTGAAGGCTGAGAGCCTTCCCAGGGGCTGAATCGAGTTTCACCCATGTTTGTGTGGGAAGAAGAAGAGCATTTGTGGAGGCAAAAACTGAAATGGAGGGATGGACAGACCGATGCCCTGGGGGCTCACCTGGAGCTCGGCCAGGGGTGCTGCTGGTGCCCTCATTCAGGGGCTTGGTTGCAGCCCCTCCCCATGCATAGCTGGCCTCTTTTTGGAATGCCAGGGCTCATGAACTCTGCTCCCTTCTGCCCCACAATTACTCTCTAGGCTTAGAGCCCCTGCAGCCCTCTAAAAACCCAGCCTCTGTCCTAGATGCGAATTCCTGGCTTGCTGAGTTTGGCCTAGAGATGCAACCCTCATTCTCAGCACAGCTGGTTCAGCCCACCTAATCCTCGGGAGCAGCTCCTTGTCATGCCGTGGACTCCAGTTTTCTCTTGGAGTTGGCAGAAATCTCTTTGAGGGCCCAGGTTTTGGGCACCCCCACTTGCAGGAGATCCCTTGGTCCCTGTTCTGCCCCCTGAGCAGGAACAAAGGCCTGCTAGCACCCCAAAGTAAACACTGATCTCCCCCCCACTGCATCTGCCCCTCTCGTCTCGCCTTTGGCGACAACCAAACCGCACTTGTTCATTACTCAGATGAAATCAATTCGGCCCCATTAGAGTCCAATCCAGGCCGCGCTGAGCCTAGCTGGGCATGAGTTGCTCCGCCATTATCCGACAGATGTGATTACCAAGGATTCAATATGGCTTTTGATTAGATGAAGGTGTGCATTTTCTTTCTCTCGGGGGCCACTCATTTCTCTTGTCACCCCCAATCAGCTCTGAAAGGCAGAGACATGGCTGGCAGCTGAAGCGCAGTGTCTCCTGCCCGAATCTGGTGGGGAGAAAGAGGCGCCCTCGGCTTCTTTGCACAGGGGGTTTGTGCCTGAGGATGCTCAAGGGTGGGGGCCAAGGGAGGGATAAGCCAGGGCTTATCCAAGGTGCCTTAGCTGGGGATCCTGCACAGAGATAGAGTTCAAAGGCTCTTACTACTCTGTAATTCTGTTGCCTTAGACCCGAGCATAATTTCTGCATTTCTGTGAAGAGGCAGGGAAGGAAGGGAAGAAGATGTTTTCTTGCACCAGAAGGTCCTTTCCATGGCACCCACAGGGGACTGGCTTCATCTGTGTCTCCCAAAGCTGGAGTGAGAGAAAGGGGGCCCACCCGTGTTACACAAAGGTAACATCCAGGGTTGATGCGGGGCTTCGGGGCTCCCTCCCCAACCTTGCAGTGTGGCGCATGAATGAAAAACGAGGCAGAAGCATCTTCCTCCAAAGATGTGAGTGAATCCAACAGATTTTATTTCATTATTCAGCCCAGCATTTCTTCCGATTCATACAGACAGCTAACACTGAGAGCTCAGCCTGGCTGGGACGCGTCCCCCAAACATCCTTGAGGGCTGGTGGCTCTTCTCGGCTGCCGGAGACAATTGGGAAGGCAGGCGGTGTCTGCCCAGTCCCTGGGGGAGGCCTCCGCAACTGACCAGCATATTAACTGCTTAGAAAAGGGGGCTAGAAAGATGAAGGAGCCCCTCCAGCGGAGCCTAATCCCTCAGTCAGGGGTCCCTAACCCAGTAAAATGTAGTTCCTTAATCCCTTCTGTCCTGAGAACTGTGTTTCACACCAGCTTCCCTTAAGAGCAGGGCACAAGGAAGGATGTTGCGGGGTTGAGGAAGGGGAAGGGGACAACCATGCTGAGCGCTAATTTCACACAAGGCACTTTGCACAAGAGCCTTTATTCCGAGCCGGGTGCAAGCAGCCCCACTGGCTGCTTACAGCTTGAGGCTCTCCAGCACCGCACCATCACCCCCGTCTTCCGAGGAAGTGAGAAAAGCCGCACGGCAGAGCAGGGGGGCGGCGGAAGGCAGGCTGGGTGGCCGCAGGGCTCTCTTCTTGGCAGGAGGGCTCCTTCCCTTAAAGTCCACCCCCACTATGGCTTTGGCCCACCTGAGAAGCGAGAGCCAGTTATTCAGATGCAATATTCAACTCAGAAATGCCCCAGCTTTAGAACTTGCCTCATTAGGGATAACGGGATTTCTGCCGGTCTCAGTCCATCGCCCTTCCCCAGTTTGTTCTAAGTCTCTGGTTGCTTTTTGCATCCAGGTTTGTCTGGATCCTCTGGATCCCCCCCCACCCAGGAAAGCTATTCATTATAATGAAGTTCTACAGTTTAGGACAATAAATAATTTGTAGCAGCAATGTTTTTCCTCTTGCCCACTCTGACACATTAGCTTGCCTCCCACAAAAGGCATCTGGAGAGAGTCACTTGGACTGGCTTGTGAGCACCGATGGAAAAACAGGTTTACATCATCCCAGACGAGGGCGAGTGGCTTCTCTGCCTTGCCTCCGTCCCTTCTGAGTCTGCCTGGCAGCCGCCAGGACCAAACGTGAAAAGAGGGAGGGTGCTCCGTGAACTGAGGTCTGCAGGGTTGTGCTTCCATCAGAAGACCAGGGCTCTCCCCCAGACAGGTTTTTACACATACAAGATGGAGAAACCCCTTTCCTACCTTCTGCCCACAGCAGGCTGAGAAACCAAGAAGGAACAAGCATTATCCCTGAAAGGCAGAGTTGAGGAAACAGATCGTGGGTTGGGTTTCTTGGTTGGTTGGTTGGTTGGTTGGTTGGTTGGTTGGATGAATGGATGGATGGATGGATATACAAGTTGGGGGAGCTGCCCCCTCTGCCCCCCCCTTAGCTGAGAATTGCCAGGTACACTGGAGGGGCCTTGACCAGGGTTTGCAAGTGGCTGTGGATATTTTTCATGCTCTGCCGTTGCTGAGGCTCCCGTTGCCAGCAGCTCTGCATAATGTCATAGACCTCCGAGGGGCAGGTCCGGGGTCTTTCCAGCTCCCGGCCCTGGGTGATGCATTCGATGGCCTGCAAGCAAGTGAAGCATGAGAGAGAGCTCAGCTGGATATGCATTTCGGAAGCAGGAGCACGGCTGATTAGCCGTCTGTGCACTGCCAACTCGGGTCCCGCAGCCAGAGCATTGTCATGTTTCCACTTCTGGCTAGAGTTCTCATCCTGGGAGAGAAAAGGCTCAGTCTCCACTTACAAGTGGCTGTCTGTGTAGCGAAAGTCTGGGACTGGCTAAACCGAGGTGGCCCGGGGAAAAGAGGCAGCTCCAGTCTTCACACCGGAGGGGCCAAGCTGGCAGCTCACCAGCCTCAGGCTGCGGGAAGGAGATCTGATTTGGCAGCTCCAATCCCCTAGCCCTTGCTTGTGGAGATCCACCCAGACCTGCCCCTTCCGCTCCTGGGGGTGTCCCCCTCCCCAAAGGCTGGCCATCAGCTGAGCCTCCTGTCACTTCTCCCAGTCCCAAGAGAGTCAAGCAGACAGTTGTTTGTATAAGGCAGGAGCAAGCGATGACCAACGTCCCCTGTCCCCACAGTGGCAACAAAGCCCACAAGCCTACCTCTGTGTTGGACAGCTGGTACCAGGGCTGCTTCCCGTAGGTGAAGATCTCCCAAAGGACCACGCCGAAGCTCCAGATGTCACTCTCAGTGGTGAACTTACGGTAGAGAATGCTCTCTGGAGGCATCCAACGGATGGGAAGCATGGTACGGCCCCCCACCTGCAGAGGGGGAGAATGGAGTGAGCGGCCCAAGCAAGCAGGGCCATGTGATTGGCAGCCCAGACGGCGAAGTGCCAGGGGAGCGTTGCAGCAGGTGCCACGTGGCACAGCAGGGGTTTGGGCCAGCCAGAATGGAGGGGGTGCTCAGCACCCTCATAATTAGGGGGGAGACAGCCTTGGGAATGGGCATGACTTTTCTTCCGATGCAGGAGCGTTACAGTAAGTGCACTTAAACAAAATGCATTCTATGGGAGGCCCCGAGCAGACGCTGCTTCTGCCGCGGCTGCTCCTCCTCGCTGGGAATCCTCTTTCCTTGCAGACTTTTCCACCCTCCATCTGCTTCCTTGCTCCAAGCCCTCTCCCCCCTTTTAATTAACCGTTAAATAGCAGCTCTCTGCCCCCCTCCCCATCTTTCCACCAGCTAAGTGCTTATAGGTTTTTCCACCCCAGGCCCCATTAAATATGAATATAGGCTGGGGGAGAAACTAAAAGGGAAAAAGGGAGGGAGGGGTGGCCCCTCCGAGACCCCTGCCTTGGAGGGAGAAGAAAGCTGGACAAAAGAGAGAACCCAAAAGTGCCTGGTGGGTCTTCCCTGGGAAAGTCCCTGCCCGCAAGTCGCAAACCAGCAAGAATTGGCGTTGCTGGGAGAGGATGCCTACGGCAGTCTCTCAGAGGAGGAAGCCCCCTAACAACAAGAGGAGGAGCTTCCCACAGTGATGGGTGGAGAGGAATTCAGGTGCCCACCCGAAGAGAGGGGCGCCCGAGTGGGCTTAGAAAGACCACAGGAAAAGAGCAGAGCCCAAATCGGGGACCGGAGTGAATGTCCCAGATGATCTGAAACTCCCCAGGAGACTGCAAGTCACGCCCCATCCTTACCCGATAGTAGTCAGTGCTGTAAATATCCCGCGACATGCCAAAGTCCCCGATTTTCACCACCAGGCTGTGTCCCACCAGGCAGTTGCGGGTGGCCAGATCCCTGTGGACGAAGTGCTGGGAGGCCAGATAGACCATGCCGGAGGCGATCTGCGTGGCGATCTGCAGCATTTCACTCAGATTCAGCTGCCCGAAGGACTGGCCGTTCCCGTTGTCCAGCATCTTGGCATCTGGCCCGTGTGACCTGCAGGGAGGAAGGGAAGTGAGACCCGACTTGCGAGAACTGGGGGGTTGCCCTCCTCTGCTGTGTTTCGGGAGCCTTCAGATTGCTCCTTCACTGGATTTTGGATCTGGGACCGAGGCGGTCCTCTGAGGAAGGTTAATAGGCCGTTTCTTAATTGTGCATGGCCTCGTCTTCTTTTTTGCAAAGCCACACTTTGAACCTAATAACCTCAGGAAGAATCTGGGAAGGGCAGCATTGCAGTTGGATGCTGAGGGTGAGGCTTGGTGACAGCCATCCCTTTGGGTCTTTCTTCCCCCACCTGCCCACAAGAGATGGGCAGTCACACTAGACATGAAAGGTGCTGCAAAACCTGAACTCTTGAGGACCATCACAAGGAGCCAAGGATGACTGGAAGCCCAGCAGATGGCCGCTTCCAATCCTCTACACCTAAAGACAGCTGGGCACCCTTTGTCTCTCTCCTCTGCCCCAGGGTCTGCAGGACACCCCCATCCCCAGGAGGCTGCTTTGGGGCCATTTCTCAAAGCAGGTTCCCCATTTTCTTCCTTGACACACAATAAAGCTGACAAAGCTGGCCAGGGCCCCTGCCACAAGCCCTGCATTAATGCCAGCTCTTATCATGGTAACCCTCTGAGCTGCCTCTCCCAGCCCGTCCGTCCGAGGGATGCTAGCAGCTCTCCCCTATGGGTGATACCTGGGGGCCAATCGAAAGAGCCTCCAATTATTCCAGCTGATGGCCAATCCCCTTCAATTTGAGCCTCTCAGACAACTAATCTAATCAATATTGCAAAGGGAAGATTGCATTAGCCGGGGAATGAGAAAGGCTGGGGAAACTGCGCCAGTAATGGACCTGGGAGGGGGGAAGAGCGACAGGGCAGGAGGGGGGCAGGGAGCTGTGAGGAAGGAGGAACAAGGGTGCACAGTTGTGGGCCACAGCTGAACCTCTGGAAATGGGACAGTAATGGGGAGAGAGAGATGGTCTGAGCGTCGCGGTCCCTTGTTCTGTCCTGGTGCTGGGCATCCCACTCACCGGAGGAAGCGGTTCAGGTCTCCATGCTTCATGTATTCGAAGAGCATGATCAGGGGCTCCCCATCAGTGCAGACCCCATAGAACTTGACAATGTGCTCGTGCTGCAGAACTGTCAGCAGCTCTGCCTCACGCTGGAAGTCCAGCCGGGCATTTTCAGTGGCTTCTTTCAGGGTCTCCGAGGAGAGGAAGGAGAGAATGATGCTCAGTGAGGGGAGTCATGGGACCAATCAAAACAACTGTGGGACCCACCCATGGGGAACCTGGCTGCTCCAGCCCTTTAAGAAGAGCAGCCCCCTCCCCAGATGAGAAAGGTGGGGTGGATGGGCATCCTCACCTTGACAGCCACCAGCATCTTCTCCTGGGTGGGGCTGAGGTTGTAGCACTCGGCCAGGAAGACCTTCCCAAAGGCGCCCTCACCCAGTTCCCACTTCAGCAGAATGTCCCTGCGCTTGATGTGGCGGACGGCTGGTGGGGGGGAAGGAAGCTCTTTGCCAAACATCCAGGAGGACAGAGAGAGAGGAGGTACCTGGTGCCTCCGTGGGGATGGCATGAGAGCTGGCTTCCCCCCCCGTTGAGAGTTGGGTTCAGGAGAGGCCAGAGAATTGGGGGTCCCATGGCCCCTCCAGCTGCGGAACTTGGATCAAAGAGAACAGCAGAGGCTGGAGGCTGCCCCCCCCACCCGGAGCACCTACTGGTGTTGCAGAAGTACTGGGGGTTCTCGACAAAGCTGCTCTTGAGTGCCTCCAGCTTGCTCTCAGCAGAAGAGTGGGGGCTGCTCCCCACATCCATGAACTGCAGGGACATGGCCAGGTCGTCCTCTTGGGCCAGCACCACGGACCCTGCGGAGAAGGCGAGGAGATTGCCAAAGCCACCCAGAGGCTGCATTTGAGCCTCGCTGCTAAGGTGGGCTTGTTGGTCGGCTGGTCAGGAGTTGAAGAGTCATGGAGCCTTGTCCCCAAAATACCTGACCAGATTGATCAAGGATGCAGCGGTTGGAAGGGTTTGGTCTAGTTTCCCTGGGGAAGTGCGATCCCAGGAGAGACTCCAGGAACAGCCTTTGCAACCAAAAGGAGGAGGAACCTTTCTCCCCATGTCCTGATATCCAGCAGCCATGGGTTCCCAGGGAGGGGGAGGGGGAGGATCTAAGCTGCATAATAATTTTGAGAAGTTTGCAAACTCTGTAAGAGCAACCATGCACATCTCGCAAAGGGGTTTGCCCTGGGATGTTCTTTGATCTTCTCATCTGACAACTTTGGAGTTCCTCATGGTCTCCTGAGCACCACGCAGACCCTCCCTGGCCAGCAACGGGCCCAGGCCAGGTTGTTCAGGTATCCCCCCATCAAGATTCCCATTCCCAGAGGGTCCCCAAAATCTTTTATGACAGATGGGAGGAGGCAGTGTCCATCGTGGCCATCAGCGGTTACTGGGAACACATCTCCTGTCTGAGCGGCCTGTGGAGCGTAGGGGGCGTGCCTGCAGCACAACTCCGGTGCCCCCCTTCTGAAAGGGAGGCAGTGCCAAGGGAGCCGTCAGCAGAGCATTTAAGCCTCCAGTAATTACCGTGAGAGGGTCCACGCCCCGCGAGCATTTCCCCATGCATCTTCATCAACGTCAGGCCATGGCTGCCGGAGCCTGGTAGGTGGAGATAACAGCTCCAGAGCTGTTCTGTGTAAGATGGGGGCAGTGGGCTTCCAAGGAGCAGAGAGCATCCAGGAGCTGCTCACGGTTCCTTGCAGGACCAGCAGGAAACTCCCGGCATGGCTCTTTCTGACCAGCCCAGCCTGGCCAGCAGGTCCTGGTGGTCTCTGTTCCACCATTCCTGCAAAGCTTTTGCAAGAGCAGCCAAAGGCAGCTGAAGCCTACTCAGGTGTGGGGAGGCTGGCTTGCGGAGAAGCAGATGTCGCAGAAATGGCCCCATACACAGAGCCCCTCTCGGTCTCCTCTGCCAGCTGAGCATCTCTCAAGCAGCAAGTAGATGGCCTCTGTGTGTGTGTGTTTGTGTCTTAGGGGGCGTTTGGATAACTCTTACAACAACAAGTGGCTGCTGCTTCCCTCCTTCCACCCCCCCATGCCTTTTGCTGCCTTTCCAACCCCCCTGGGGGTGATTCAAGCCGATCAAGCCCATTTACAGCCTGAATCAATTCCAGCAGTGAATTAGCAGCTGATGCCTGCCTGCAAGGGGAGGAGGAGGAAGCCTAATGAAATGGGGGAGACTGGGGGGGGCAGCTCCTCCTCACCCTGATGCCTTTCCTTCACTGGGCTGAGTCACAAGAGGGACACCAAAGACCATGAAAGATGTCCAGTCCTGGAGGAGTCCCCCCACCCTACCCCCCAGACTTGCATGGAGCCAGTGAAGGAGAAGGGCTGCCTTGCAAAGTTTCTGGAAAGACAAAAGGGGGGTCTGTCCCTGGCTGACCCACAGGTGGCCCAGAAAGAAGGCTGCAGGGCGGCATCCCCTTGCCCTGTGCCATGAAGGAAGGGCTGTGCCAGGACTGTGCCAGGATGTTGCCAGGCAAAGTCCATCTCCAGCCCCAGAGCACAGAAGGAGGACAGGCAGGGAAGGCAGAAGCTTCCTCCTTCCACTTACGCTTGAGGCTGAATTTGGACCGTTGGCCGCACTTGTTGAGGATGACCAGTGTGACTGAGAGGAAGATGCAAGCGCAGACAGCAAGGACCACGGCCACGGAGATCTGTGGGTGGGGATAGAGAGGGTGGCACCCGAGGCTGGCTGCCCCAAGAAGACCCCCAAAGGGGCAGACTTGCAGACCTGCAAGGCTGGTCGAGCCTTGTTCTCCAATGGCCGAGGGGCTCCCTCCCCAGGGAACCACTGGCCTCTTGGCCCTTTACCCCAACAGGGTGCTCCTCCGACATCTCCACCGCGCCCCCCTCAGTGCCGTTTGTGTCCTCTGTCCCTGGGCACAAAAGAAAGAAGAGAAGGGGGTGACTTCTGGGCATGCAGTTCGCTTCTTGCCTTCAGCCTTGCCTCTGGGATACTCAGCCTGCTGTCCTTGCAACTGCTGCTTTCCCACCATCTCTGCCCTTGCCACAGAAGATATAGGCGGGGGACAGAGTCTTTGGGGGATGCCTTAATCCACAGAGAGAGGGTCTCTCCATTGGAAAGCTGCCTGGACCCCAGCCCTCTGCCTTCCCAGGGAGCAAAAGAGAACCACGCTCACCATCTGGCGTGAAGGAGCCTTAGCAGCATGCAAAGAGAAGGAGAAGACTTGGTGAACCTTCAAAGCGCACGTCTCCCAAAACAAATGGCCCCTGAATTGCACTCTTTCTGGCCTTCTCCCTCTGTTTTGCACAGACATACACACCCTTGTACGCACACACCCTCTCTGAGTGCCTCTCAGAGTATAACAGCGAAAGCCTCCCTCCACCAACATATTCAGCCTGTGGCCTGTGATCAGAGAAAGAGACAGCAGGGTGCCTGCCTCTGTTCCCCCTAATTCGTGCACCACCCTCCACATTTCTGCCACCTCTGGCACTACACAGATCCTTTGGGGAGAGAAGAAGGAGTCTGCATGGACTCCTCTGTCTGCTACGCTCTCCTCCGAGAGACCAAGAAGCCAGGCTCCTGGCAGCCCCTCCAAGCCAACACAGCCCATGGAGCTGCTACCATGGAAGGGCTCTTCCTCCTGGAAATTTTCATCAGGAATGTCCATGAAGTGCTGGTAGGTGGTGCAAGAGGCTGAGCCCAGGGCATTGGCAACCAGCAGGGTGTAGTTGCCATTGAAGAAGTGAGAGGGCTTGTCAAGCTCCAGGCAGCCATGGATGATGGTTGAAGTCCGGGCATCTTCCAGGAAGAGCTTGGTATGGATGACTCTTGTCATGGGGAGGTCGCCGTTGTTGAGCTGCCATTGGATGCTGGGTGTGGGGTTGCCATCCACCGAGAAGGGGATGCACCAGCGGTAGTACTTGACTGCCTTGCCCATCTCTCGGATCATGGCTGGGACTGCAGAAGGGAGGAACACAAGGAAGGTTTTGCAGGGCACCCAGAAACTGCATGGCTCCTTGCCCTGTCTGGCTGTCCCCTTCTTAAAATCTTCACCTAAAAGTCTTAATGGCAACTTTGGGCCAGACACCCTGCCCCTCCAGACAGATCAAGACTGAACTCCCAAGAGAAATGGAAGGGGGGAAAAGAAGACCCTTTGTGGGATTATCACTTTTCCCCCACTGGGTTTGGCAGCCATCAGGAAAAGGCAGGGTTCAGAAGCAAAGCCATTTGGACGCAGCCCCAGGTGGGCTTCTTGTGGAGGAACTCCCGGGTTTGGTTCAGCAGCAAGCTGGGTGGTAGAGGTGCACTCTAAGGGTGGATGCAGCAGACTATATTTCTTTTCTGATTTGCTCAGGGGCCCTAAATCCATCAGAAGTGGAGCTGGCTTGGGGCATTTTTTCCTTTCTAACTTTCTTGCAAGGAATAAATATCCCTCTGGGAGACAGAGAATCATACCCACACCAACATTTGCGCAGCCATAGCTAATCCCATTTTCTAAGCCCCCTTTGCTGAATGCCATCTCAAAGGGACTCCCACAGCCACCCTGCCCGAAGCTCCTTTCCCCTTACAGGTCACGTTCAGCTGGGCCACGGCTTCCCTCATGCCCGCTTCATTCTCCGCTCGGCAGGTGATGTTTTGCAGGTTGTAGCTGGAAGAAACATTGGTGATCTGCAGTGTGATTTCCGACTCTGAAGTCTGGGCAGGCAAGAAGCACAAATCAGTGATCAGCTAGCCCCTCTGCTCTTCTTCCCAAGTTGGCAGGAAGGGGGACAGATCGTCCCTTCTGAGCACACTCAGCCTCCTTTTAAAGCGTGAGCCTTTGGGCCAAATCATGGCATTTTGCAGAGAAAATGCAAAACAGACATCCGAAGGAACCCAACTGGGTCACGGTCGGTCCCAGGAGGGGTACTCTCTGCAACTTGCCTTGGTTATGATGGGGGGATCTGGCCCCACTTGGGGCACATCCCAGTCCACCACCGGCTGTGGTTCTCCTGTGATGTGACACGTCAGGTTGACATGCTTGCCTTCTCCCATCGGGGTGGGATCATAGTCAATCCAGACCGTGGGGAAATCTGCACAGGGATGGAGGAGGAGAATGCGGGCTTCACGCAATTGCCATGAGCCCCCCTCCCATCTAGGGAGGAATGTTCTGGAACTGGCAAAAGGAACTGGAAAAATTCTGGGCTGGAATTGCTGCAAAGCATCCATGCAGGATGGGTGCCCGTGTCCACCAAACGTGGCTGGGCATTCAGAGCCAACCTGGGGCTCCGCCTTACCACAGCCCTTGAGAGTGAGGTTGAAGACTGGAACCAGGGTCTTGTCCTTCTGCAGGCACTGGAAGGACTGGTTGCCTGACCAGTCAAGCTGCCTCTTCTGCTGCCAGGATTGCAACCACAGCAGACCACAAACACACTGGAGGGGGTTCCCCACAAGGATCCTGCCCAAAGAGAAAGTAAGGGAAGGCACCATCAGGCTGAAAAACCTGCAAACCTCCCCCCAAGGTTCTGCCCAGAACAGGGAGTCCGTAAAACATCCATTTCCTTATTTTAAATTTTTTTTGGTCAATGCCTCTGGCTCTCCAGAACAGCATTAAAAGGGAAAAGTGATATTTGCCAAGGCTGGTTGGAAACCCAATTTATCCATGCTGATCTTTTAATACTTGCTTAAAGCGGAGTGGATCTCCAAATTGCATTATGGAATATAAACTGGCTGGCCAGGCATCTTGTGTTCTGACTTAATCAATCCAGACTGAGGACTGGCACACCTAGCAGGAAAGTCATGGGGGCAAACTTGGGCACAGGAAAGACACCGTGAGAAAAGGGGCCGTTCCCCCCTCCCAGGCCAGGCCTTTCCTCAGCAGACAAGTGGAGCATTTTGCACGAGAGGCTCAAGAGGATTTGTAAAGAAGGAATCAGGTTCCCCCAGAGTAATTTAAGCAGCTTGAAAATTTGAAGAACTTTGAGGTCTCCTGCTCTGTTTCAGCAAAGTCCACCTGTGATTTAATAAAATCTAAAGCCTGGAAGAAAGCAAGGGGCTCTGCCAGAAATCAAGGACAAGACCAAATTTTGTGAGTTGGAGGGGGTAACGGTGTCTGTGTGCA
>JANHZU010004532.1:64485-83124 GCA_032468055.1 Acrochordus granulatus
TCTCACTGTACCTGGAGGGCACCAGTTTGGGACTCAGTCATTCCAGTAATATGTTTTCTTAAAGTGTTGCAGAACATTGGTTGTTGGTAATGTTTTGTGGTGATGGGAACTGAAAATCCTCATTGACACTTTTGGCAATAAAAATTGACTGAAAAGAATAGCTGGGCCAGCAGCCATTGGAGCCCAACAGGATTGAAATAAGTGTCCTACGGTAATCCTGAAAGGAAAGGTGGGGAGAGCGGTATGTCAGGGCAGCAGCCCTTCCTTTGCCAAGGCCTTTGGCCCCTACAGCAGGGCAAAGAGGATGCTTTTCCTGCCTCCAGGTAAGGGGAGGACTGAAGGCAGGAAGGAGAAGAGATTCCTAAAACATTGGAGACAGTCAGCTCCTGGAAAGGAAAGCTTTTGCAGTCACTTTTGGTGATGAGTTAAAAGAGGCTCTTTTCTTACCTGGCCCAGGGAGGCAGCCAATGGAAACTTACAAATCTTCAGTACCCTGCTTGTAAATTGAGACAGTGCTTGGTTAGGTCACTGCAGATCTGAGTCTTCCTAGTAGGTAATCCAGATTTTAGGTAATTAGGATACTCAGCCCAAACTTGTAAAATACTAAGGTAGCTCATCCTTAACTTGAGAAGAGAAAACATGTGCCTTAGAAATAATTGTGTGTTAACTGTATTGAAGAGTTACATTGATTGTACATGCGTGATCTTTAAACTGTGAAACACCATAAAGAAGACACAATTTCCTTGGGATTTGGGAGAATCCATGTCACTGGTAATGAATGAAGTAACTTGGAGTCTTCTGTTCCACAACATATTGCTAGGCAGGTCTTGTTTATTTAGTTAGATATTAGATTTTACCCTAACCCACCTTAAATTAAAAAGAGGCTTCAGTCATCCCCTTCAAAAACCTGGCACCAGATTTTCAGACCCCCTTGAAAAACCAGCAGAGTGGGGGTCATTGGGGTCTCACAAAGAACCTCATAATGGCTGCAGAAAGCAAGCAGTCCTGGAATAGCATACAAAATCTATTCAGCCAAGAGAGCATTTTGTTTTCAAGGCAATGTTCTCCCAAATGTTTTGATGAGTAGACTAAGTCCTTTGTGCTGAAAAACTGATGTGCTCTGTGGGAGCCATGTTCCTTCCCTGGGAGGTCTGACTGGACAGGGGGACAGCAGATCAGCATTTCATGTTCAGGTGATATGCTGAATAAAACATTGGTGGTCAGTCTGGGTAGTGGTGGTGGGAAGAAGTGGGCGTAAAGGACCATCTGGGGTTGTGTGAAAACAGCAGCAGGCTCTGAGTTGCTTCTGGGTCAGTTTGGAGCTGGACCAGGGAAGTTCCTACCACACCCAGGCATCTTTGCAGAAGGGAGCCGCCTTAATTTGCCATTGTGGGTGTGTCTGCATGCCCATATATACATTTGAGTAGAGAAGGGAGAATTTGGAGGCTATTTCTGTCTTAAATGTTTTAGTGGGGAATGGAGAGAGGGGATGGTGAAATAAGTTGAACCCAGAAGATCCACAGCTTCAGCCTTTCTCACCTGTAGCTGAACCTCAGACCTCAAAGGTTTGTGTGTGTCCACCAGGAGGCTGCATTGTAACCAGAGAATCCTGTTGGCCACCTTTGCCTGTGGATCAGATAAAGTAGACAGGGAGAACTTTTTTGTCTCATTTTTTTAAACTGGCCTTTAGACTTTTACAAGCTGAATTGTGTCTCTACTTTGTTTTGAAAGCCTGCTAATGCTAGATAAGACCATAGTGAGCTGAGTAGAGCATTTCTCTCTCATTCATGATGCACAAGACAGATTTTTCCAGTCCCCTGTCTCTGGTTTCACTAGACTGCTCCTCATGCTGGCTGGGAACAATGGGAGTTATTGTCCCACAACTCTGGATTCTGGAAAGAGCTAAAATATAGACCAGTTGGAAAGCCTTGCCTTATAGACCTTGGGGCAGTGTGTCAACTGACTTCTTTAATTGGTCATAATAATTGTGTTCCTCCTAACTGGAGCATAGGCATGAGCTTGTGGAATAAGATTGATCAGACAATAGCATCAGGAGCAAAGTAATCTCAGAACTTCCCTTCCAAGGTGTCACCCGGTGCAATTGGCAATCACTTAGGCTGGAGTGGTTTAGAAAGAGAAGAGGGGTGCCCAAGGGTCTCTTGTTGGGTTAGGATCATGGAAGGTTCATCACCACTCCTGGGGTAGGAGGAAACTGGACAGGTGAAATGTCCAATACAATCACTGCCCCACCGATGCTTCCAGAAAATGCAAAATTGGGAGAAAAGCAGAGAAATTTGGGGTGTAGAGTCTTAAATATCCAGGGGTGTCATTTCCTGATTCCAGCAATCATCTGAGCTCAACAGAGCAACACAAGCCTGGCAAAGAAAAGCTGCTCTTGCCTGGTAATCTGATTGATGGGGCTGCAGCTGAAGAAGTTTTTTGAAGGAGAAACAGCAGCACTTCGTTTGGAACTGCAGATTTGTTTTTAAAGGGTGGCAACTTTTAGTTCCCCATGCAAATATTGCAGTTGCAGAGGTAATTCAAAGGGGCTTGGTAAATAGCACAGTTGAAGAAGAGGATTATAAATGATAAATAGAAGATAAGTTAAGCTGACCTGTCAGGCAGCTTGTCAGGATTTCATGCACTGATAATCATCCTCTGTTTTATTTCTGCTTCTAGCCGCCTTTCCTCATCGGCTGAACCTCTTTTACCTGGCCAACGATGTCATACAGAACTGCAAAAGAAAAAATGCCATTGTCTTTCGTGACACATTTGCTGAAGTGCTCCCTGAAGCCGCAGCTTTGGTGAAGTAAGTGAAGGCCTTTCCACAGCCACGTTGCTCCTTCTGATCCTTGTAGCTGTGTTTGCAGGTTTGCATATGAGCGTCCTTGAAAGAGCAAAGTGCTGAACAGAGAACTGCTTGATCAGTTGCCAAATGGACAGGTTTTGCTGTTTGAAAGAAGCATTTGGACTCAAGACAGAGCATCCTGCACCTTAAGAAGGTGTTGTCTTTCTTAGAAAGCTACAAAGTTTTGGTTTAACTGAAGTTTATTTGTCAACGATGCAATAGTTGACAATTTCTTTTGAGGATCGTAAATTCTGTTTTATTGCAAATGGTTGCAATTTTATCTCACCATTTTTTGTCTTGCGAAATCTCCAGATTCAAACTAACTGGAGCTGAAGTGAGAAATAGAGCTAGGAGCCTTCCAGGAGCTAATTCAGGGATAAATCCCTTAGTTTTAAAACTCGCACCAAAAAAGGCTCAGGGGCTCTTAACTTGGAAGTACAATGAGAATACTCTGCAAAGATGATTCTCTTTCTCTGGGTGATGGAAGTAAATTGCAGGTAGCTGGTTGTTAGCATCTTCCTTCTGCCACCCCACCTGGAGACCGCTCGGCTGGATGCCCTGGGGGTGGTCAGAGAATCCTCTGGGTGATGTCTGTGGCTGATACCCTTTTCCTGACTCTTGAGTGTGATTTGAGCAGTTCTTAGCATAGAGATGATTCTCAAGAATAGAACATTCTTAGAGCAGAGACGATTCCTAAGGAAATAAAAGAACTTTCTAATTTTCTTTTCTTGATTATTTCTTGGGCTTTCTCCTTCTAGGAGTGATGGTGAGTGTTCAGCAGGCTTTGAGGTTTCCCCAACCTAATTGGAGCTCCTTGGAAGTCACAATACATAGCCACTGACTTGTTTTTTGTCCTGCAGCCTCTGCATTGCCTACTTGGATAGATATTTGTACAAATAGTAATTTCTTGCAGAAATATTATAGGGCAATATTTGGCTTTTCTTAGGGAAGATCCTTTACTTTGATTGTGTAGATTTACTGCTTGTTGACCCACATGTCATTTTTTCTGGTCCAGTGCTTTTACTGACTCTAAACACTCCCATGTTTATTTGTTTTGATTAATTCCACTGCTGGAAAAAACTCAGTTTGCCTGTATCTTCCAGAGGCAGCCAAAGAAGCCTCTCCAGTCAAATGATAAGAACTACTATGAAACTGAAATGTTTATAGGAAGGTATTGTTGGGATAGTCTTTTTTTGTTGTTTTCACACTTTGAGATTTAGAGAAAATCACCAGAGCAGCTCCTCAGATCTGAGCCTGAGAGTTAGGCATTTCTTTTCTTTCTTTATGTTACTGATAAGATACTGCTTTTCCACTTTGAGTCCTTGCCAGTCCAAAGGTGGAATAATTCTTGGGAAAAAAAAATAATCTCTTTGGCTTCTGATTGCATAGGCAAAAGGGAAGGTGGTGTCCAAACCCAAACCAGCTTTCTCTCTGTTGTTTGTAGAGATCCATCAGTCTCCAAATCTATAGAAAGGATTTTTAAAATCTGGGAAGACAGAAATGTGTATCCAGAGGAAACCATTACAGTTCTAAAAGAAGCTTTAAGTAAGTTTCCCTACATTTTTCTTTCATAAAACCTATAGCAGTTTTGTCCATATACAGGCCACACAGAATAAATCGGGGATGCCAACCATTAAGACAGACAGACAGACAGGAAGAAGAAGCTCCAAATTCCTATCTCTCTGAAGTGTTGGCTGCAGCTCTGTTTTTGTCCTAAAATAATTGAAAGCAGTGCATTGAATTTATCTAGTTCTCCCCCTGGCCTCTTTCCAATTTGTGTTTAGGAAGAAAAGGCATTTCCAATGTTTCCTTCCCTGTAGTTTCACTGTTGCACTTAAGTACATGTTCGGTAGGGGAGAATCTAATGAAGTTAGATTTTCTGGAGCTGGTGCTATGTGCAACAGTTGGATGCATTTTTCTGATGACAAAAGTTAATGCCCCGGTATTGAAAAGCAGCTCTAAATTGTGGCTTAAATGGCCAGTTTCCTTCATCCTCTTCCCCTCCAAGGGTTGCACGACTGAGTTGACTTGGGTATATGGTGGATTAATTTCTAATGTCATGCACCTCTTGGTTCCTTATACCGATTTGGCTGAAAAAGCAAGCATTGTGAATTATTTTACTTTTGACCCACGAGAAGCGGTCTCTAAGCCACCTAGTTAAAAAGGAATAAGGCTTCTTGCCTGCTCTCCTAAACCAAATGAAAAGGGCTTTAAGCTCAATCAATAGTTAACTCTGTTCCTTGAGACTGCCAGCTTTGTCATTTTCATGTAAAGCCTGTGCAGGATCTGAAAGTCGAGAGGCTCTCATTAGCCTTTCAGATGATAGGTTCAGTTTAATTTAGGTCTCTCCACCCCAAGTGCATCTTCAAGATAGTTTCTCTTGGTCTCATTTATTAAGAAACATCCCAGACTAAGAACGCAAACACAAAAAAATGTTTTCCAGGTTCCAAATCTCAGAAGCAGCAGAAAGAAACTCAGAGCAAACAACCGACTAAATCTTGGAAGAAATCTCAAAGTAAGAAAATTTCATGTATGAATGTCTGAATGGGATATCCAGAAGCCTCCTTGCAGAGGGGCCTAGAATGGCCACTCTAGGAAAACTCTTCACAGAGGCTGTCCTGGGGGCTGTGCAAAAAGAGGTCTGCAGAGTCTGAGTAACCAGGATGCCCCAAGTAAAGATTCATAAAAGGTGTGAGGCACCTGTCCCAGGAGAGAGAGAGAGAGCAGGGCTGTCCCATGATGGGAGACCGGCTGGGGATGGGAGACCAGCTGGGGTTCAGAGCCTGGTACTCTGTCCAGGAGCTGAGCTGGGAATCTGTTTGCAGCCAATAGCAATGCAGCAGCTTTCCCCAAAGCTTTGGAGGGACAAGAAGCTTCCAGGGGATGACAACTCAGGAGGACAGCTCATCCAGTCCACCTTTGCCAGCTGCGAGTTGCTTGCACAGCAAAGATGCTTAAAGTCCAGCCCTGACTGGCTAAGAGAAGATGGTGGCAGATATAGGACAGGGAAGGCTTCTGTTCCTCCACCTGAGATCATAGTCAGGATGGGGTTTGGGGCTGTTGAAGAAGCTGCTTAGTGCTGTTCAGGAGCTTGGGTTCCTCAACAGGGGCTCAACCTCCATTCTGAAGCCTCTGGCTTGAGTCAGATTGGATGGCCCTGATTAACCCTCCCTTCTCAAAAGGAACTCTGGCTGGCAAGTACTTCATGGCCCCAATCCAGTGTCTGTATAAACCCTGCAGACAAAGTAATCTCAGGCCTTCCCTGAGAGAGATCAGAGTCAAATGCAAGCAGGAAGAAGAGGAGTGGGCTGGGGGGCTTTGTTCGGAAGTGCTGGGGCCAATTTGGATTTTCTAAACAAGATGCTTCTTCCTTCCTGCCAGCCTCTACCAATCCGAAAGCAGCTTTGAAATCCAAGATTGTGGCAGAATTTCGGGTAAGCCCCACAGTGAGGTGATTTTGCCAGTCTCAGTTTGAATATCACGTGGTGATAGGGTTGGGAGTCTTTGGATTGCAGAGGGCGCACCAAAGTTCTAGCTGAGCTCCAGGATGGGGAAGACTCTTCCAAGAAGAACAAACCCCTTCTTTATCCTGAATGCATGCATTATCCATTTAGTAGAACATTAAAGGAAAAATAGCTGTTTAGTCAGTCTTCTAGATTTTGTGCAGAAAAACCTCATCTCCTGTTGCTCATCATCAAGACGGGATGTCAGCTCACCTCTTAGAGGAGGGGCTGACCCGTTCCAAATATCAGAAGCCCACCCTGGTCTTCTTTTCCCAGTGCTGAGTGTTAAGTGGGTTGGATGGCCTGGGTTGGCCAGGCTATATTCACTGCTCCTGTTTCTCCTTGTACAGCCGCAGTCTCTAGTGGACGAACTCCTTGCCCACAAACGCTCGGAAGACCAGATTGAGCTGAAGGAGAAACAGCTTTCCACCATGAGGGTGGATGTTTGTAGCACCGAGACCCTGAAATGCTTAAAAGGTAAAGTGGATGTTGTATAAGGGAGAGATTGACTGAAACAGAAGAATAAGTCATACCTTCCAACATAATCACCCTGTTTGGGAGGAGCTCTTCTGGAGGCTTGAGTTTTATTTTTTTTCCTGTGGTACAGTGTTTAATTTGGTGATTAAAATATAGCTGCTGTCCTATTCTTTGTCTTTCATTTTCCTCAAAATGCTCTCTCGGCCTTTCAGATAAAACAGGAGGGAAGAAATTCTCCAAGGAGTTTGAGGAAGCCAGTGCCAAGCTGGAAGAATTTGTCAACAGCCTGGACAAGCAGGTGAAGAACGGGCCTTCCCTAACAGAAGTGCTGGAGAACGCGGGTATCTTCTATGAAGCCCAGTACAAGGAGGTCAAGGTGGTGGCCAATGTGAGTCCGCAGAACACACATACCTGCCCCTGGAGCAACAGGGCTCTACTCGGCCTCTGTGGTGTGGGTTTGTGGGGACATGTTCTCTGTCAGATAGGAACAAAAGCGCCAAATGGCCAGACTTCTTTTGCAGTGGATGTTGTGTGCCTGCTTAGTTGGATCTTTTAAGGGCACCAAATATCTGGCTTCCCTGTTTACAGGCAGGTTTTGAGCTCTGCTGGTTCAGATTTTTTTTCTTGCTTAGAACTGAATTTGCGTTCATTGTCCTGTTTATTTCTTTGTCCACCCGTGGTGAGAAGACCACTATTTCATGTCTTGTGTGCCACTCACTCTCCTCTGCTTTCCTTTCTCAGGCATACAAAACTTTTGCCAACAGAGTGAACAATCTCAAGAAGAAACTGGATCAGTTGAAGGCAACCCTTCCTGACCCAGAGGAGTCACCTGTCCCCTCACCGAGCATGGATGCTCCGTCCCCAACAGGTTCTGAGTCCCCTTTCCCAGGAATGGGGGAAGAAGACACCTCCCATTCGCCAGAGCCGGCAAAGAGAAAATCTCCCTCTCCAGAGGTTGCCACAGACAATCGGGATGTGGAGGACATGGAGCTCTCTGACGTGGAGGATGATGCCCCCAAAATTATTGGTAGGTTTCTGGGAAGGAGGGAATCAGATGGATGCTTCTCCTGGGCTATCTCATGACCGATGCACCAAGAGGGGCCTCCTGCTGAAGGCATGTGGTGAAGGTTGATAGAGTACTATAAATGAAAGGGGGCCAATGCTCTCCCAGATGTGGTCTTTCCAGCTGCAAAACATCTCTGTGTGCTGCTTCTGTTTTACAGAGCCGCAAGGGTGTTTCTACCAACCAGGAGAGAAGGGCCTTCTGGAAAGGAGATACTTTATAGATTTGTGGCAGGTTCCCCAATCCTAGACCCCTGCGATGTATTGTCATTTTAGAACACAGTCCAATCTCACCCCAAGCCCCACTGCTGGAGTTGGCTTTGCAGGCTGCCCAGCAAGGCTCTTGTGTCCCCATAGTCCAATGGTTGCCTCTCTTGTCTTCTGAATTAGTGGAAGAGAGAAAGGAGAAGCCGGCTGCTTTGACCCTGGCCTCTGCCAAGATGACTGACAGCGCCCCCAAAGCATCCCCATTGACGGTGGCCACAACAGCCATGGCTGCAGCCTCTGTAGCTCTCCCAGCAGCTGCACCTGTATTGGTACCCACCTCCATCACTCCTCCGGCCCCCAAGCCAGCGAGCCAAGCCCCTCCTCCTCCATCACCAGCTCTCACCTTGCCGAACTTGGCCAATGTGGACTTGGCCAAGATCAGCTCTATTCTCAGCAGTCTGACTTCCGTCATGAAGAATACAGGTGGGTGTTAGCAGCAGCAGCAAGGCTGGGGGTTCCCCAGACACTTGGTTGGATGGAAATATCTTCAGATAGAAAAAGCCCATCCACAAGGGAGTCCTTCTTCCCACCAGACAAACTGGCCCAGGTTATATTCCAGGGAATTGGCAGGTTGATTGGTTTTCCCAGGAAAGAATATGACTTGTGAACAATTATTGGGTCAAAGGATAGTCCGGTCTGGGAGGAGAGGGGAAGAGCCATGAAAATACACTTGGTCTGGGATCAAATTTGCTGCCTCCCCATTCCCCTGGCAGCTTCCTGCAAACTGTCCCCTGTGGTCTCTCTTACATTTGCATGTCACTTGATGCTCAGTAGAAAGCCTTCAGTGATATATTCAAGACTGGTTTTTGGCTTAAAAATGGCTCATCTCTGCACTGGTCTTTCCCTCTAGGGGTCAGTCCCGCCTCAAGACCTTCCCCCAGCACCCCAACGAGCCCCACCACTCTCATGGGTGGCTTGAAGACGCCAGTCACATGTCCTCTGGTAACATCACCCAACCCATTGGCTAGCATCCTGTCCAAGGTGGAGATCACCCCAGAGAGCATCCTTTCTGCACTCTCCAAGACCCAGGCCCAGGCTGCCCCAGGCTTGCAAGGTAAACGGGGCTTGCCCCACAGGAACTGAGTGGCTCTGAGTTCTTGGCTAGAAGTTCTAACTCCAGAATAGGCTGTTGAGTTTCTCTCCAGGGAACCCACTTTCATTCTGTAGGTCTGTTTGTGCATGATGAAAGAGCGACAGTGGGCAGATTCACAAAACGGCCACCCCCCACAGTCACATGACTGCACATCAGGCGCTTAGCAACTGCCCTGCATTTATAGCTGTTTGTGGTTAGCAACCCAGCATTTATTTCTGTTTTTTGACAAAACTGGTTCATTCTGAACTTCATTCATTAATTCTGTACTTCATTATTGCTTCATTTTACAACTGTCAGTGGGCAGCCTGTTCTAAATTGAGGACTACCCATACTCCTTTGCCCTTTAGATATCTGATTAATTGCTCCTCTTCTGTCTCAGGTTTGTCCTCATTTCTTCAAAGTGTTGCTGGAAATTCAGGACAGCCCAGTGAAGCAGCACCCCAGAGTTCATCTCCGGCACCGGCAAACACCGCAACTGCTTCTGGGAAAGGAAGGAATGTTATGTCCAACACGCAGCCCTTCATGCCACAAAGTCTTGGTTACTCTCCAAATTCCTCCTCTTCAGCAGAGGTTTCCTCCACCTCTGTCAACAAGGTGCCCTCTGGACGTGGTCCTGGGCTCTCCGGGGCCAGTTTCAAGCCTCCAACTGATTCCCTGGGTTTTGCCAGCTCACAAACCACCAGCCCTTCCCTTCGGCCTGCTGAGAACCCAGCTGCTCAGTCCTCGGAGATCTCCGAAACAAAGACAGAGCTGGAACCCACTTCACCTAGTCTGGAGATGAAAATACACAACTTCCTGAAGGGAAATCCGGGGTTCAGTGGCTTGAATCTGAACATCCCCATTTTGAGCAGCTTGGGCTCTTCTGGCTTGCCGCCTGAAAGCCATTCCTCGTCCCCAGATTTCAACCGTGGGCCCACCAGCACTTCAATGGACAGCATAGATGGGACTCCAGTCCGTGATGAGCGGAGTGGGACACCAACACAGGACGAGATGATGGACAAGCCGTCCTCCAGTAACGTAGACACTATGACTCTGCTGTCAAAGATCATCAGTCCTGGGTCTTCTACTCCAAGCAGTACCAGGTCTCCTCTTCAGAGCCGGGATGACAGCTATCCCCAGGAATTGTCCAATTCAGCCTACAGGGCTTTCAGTCTAAGTCGGGATTCTCCTGCCGGTATGTACAAGCAGCCCTCTGATGGTATTGAACTACCTTCCTCATTGATGGACTCCCCGCAGGAGAAGTTCTACCCTGACACCTCCTTCCAGGAAGATGAAGATTACCGTGACTTTGATTATGCTGGTCCTCCTCCATCAGCCTTGATGAACCTGGAGAAGCAGCCGACCAAATCCATCCTGAAATCGGGTAAGCTTTCTGACCCCTCGGAATACCCAACGGTTATGTCGAGTTACCGTCAGAGGCCCTCGGGGTTTGGCCTGAAGGCACCTTTTCCCCAGCCCGTACGATCTCTCCATGATCAGAGTGATAGCTGTGAGCCTCTGCCCTCTCCAGGAATCTACGGCAGCTACGGTCTGCGGGGAAACGACTCCAACTCGGATGCTTCCCCGACGCCGAGCAAGAACGACGTCTTCTTCCCGCCAGATTCCAATCACAGTAGCTTGCCTAAATCCGTGCAGCACTCAGGCCTGCTGCAGAAGCAGTACCCTGACTCCCCACACCTGGTTGCCCAGAGATCCCTTTTCTCTTCTCAAAATGCGCTCGTGAGCCCCACCAGCCGGCTCCCGACATCCAACACCGATAAATCTGTCATGTCATCCATCTCGGCCACTTCGACCATTGAGTTCAAGAATATGCTTAAAAACGCATCCCGGAAGCCCTCTGAGGAGGGCAAGCACTTCAGCCAGGTGCCCAAAGGGGGCGCCAGTGATGGCCCCGGGCTTTCTCCAGGAGGGGAGCCGCAGAAGCCACAAGAGGAGCACTACCGGATCGAGACCAGGGTCTCCTCATCTTGCTTAGACCTGCCCGATAGCACAGAGGAGAAGGGGGCGCCCATTGAGACGCTGGGCTACCACAATACCTCCAGCAGGGGGATGTCTGGGGAGCCCATTCAGACGGTGGAGTCCATCCGAGTCCTTGGGAAGGGCAGCCGAGGGCACGGGCGAGAGGCCTCCAGAACAGGCTGGTTTGAGATGGGCAGTGCAGGGAGTACGTTTGATCACGGTCCTTCAGGCGCAACAGAGATGGCCACCCTGGCGTCCAGTAGCGGTGGTGGCGGTGGTGTGTCGAGCTTCCAGAGCCAATACAAGGACCGCCTGGCATCATTTCCGGAGAATGTCAGCAACTTCCGAGCCAGTGGCTTTGGCGGTCCCTTTGACTGCCACGTCCCACCACCTCCCCTCGAGCACGGGGCCTCCTATCCAAGAGACCAGATGGGGCCACCCCCTTCGGGCCCTCAGCCTCTTCCACCCAAGGATCTCAGCACCCTTTTCTCTAGAGATCACTCAGTCCCCCCGCCACGAATGCCAGCAGTGGATCACAGCAGCCCCTTCTCAAAGGAGGCGTCCTCCCCGCTGACACTGCCTCATGGGGTGCCCCCTCCCCCTCCCCCACCTCTCGAACGTAGCGGGGTGCCCTTCCCTACCCAGCCACCCCCACCTCTCCCTGTGGAACATGGTGGGGTCCCCCCATTCTCCAGCCCTCCACCTGCTCCTGGAGATCTTGGCCTTCCGTTTCCGGCTCCTCCTCTGGCTTCCGAGCATGGGGCCGTCCACCAAGGAACAATGAAGGAGCATTTTAGTCTGCCACCAGGAGCCCCCCGGGAACCAGGGGCCCAATCTCAGTGTGACCACAGCGGTCAACCCCTGGGCCGGGCTCGAGAAAGCCTGGGCTTAGCAGCCGTCCCCCGAGATGCACTGGGCTCGGCCCTCTCTGTGGGGTCCTCAGTCCCCGCTCAGCGAAATGGCACAAACCGAGGTGGGCTGGGGGTCAGGAACCAGCGGCCGGATTTTAGACCCCGGGAATTCTTCTTAAACCGAGATCCCTTTAACAACCTGAAGAGGCCTCGGCCCCCCTTTGCCCGGGGCCCCCCCTTCTTCGTACCAAAACGCCCCTTCTTCCCTCCCAGGTACTGAGCAAAGGTGTGTCCGAACTTTCTAGCGCAGTGCAAGTGGCACTTTCACCCCCTTTTCATTTGGGTTCCCTGTCCACGCCAAAAGGGCCCCGTGACTTTTTCTGTTGTCCCCCAAGGGAGGTTTTCTGCTGTGATATTTTATTTTTTCGTTGTTCTGTTCATTTCTTGACTTTCTTTTCCTCAGTAACCGGCCTCCATAGAGGGGAAGGGGAGCTTGCATTTTTGTGTTTTCTTCCTGCAAAAAAAATTTTAAAAGTTAATCTTAAAGTGGTTGATGAAATAAAAGCTTTCCAAAGTGACTAAATTAAATTAAAATGGGATTTCTTTTTGAAGTTGAGCCCCTGCAGAAGGAAAGTGGGATTTAAGCAAGAATCCTGCCCTGTGAATGTTCAGGTACACAGTTCAAGGAGTGCACCCTGTTTCCTGTCCTGCCTCTGTTTTCCTCTTTCGTTTCCCAGTTTGTGCTGCTGCTGCTTCCATTCCTCTCTCCTGCACCCTCATCTTGGGTTGAGTCTGTCACAGGAGGCTCTGCCCGTTTCCCTCTTACCGGCTAATCTTTCTTGTTCGTTTTTTGCAGTTTTTAGGTTTCTGACCATTCTCATGCACGTCTCAGATTGCTGAGGACAAGAAGTCTGTGATGGACTCGTTTGTTTTTGCCAAGGCCTGGAGGCAGGAGATCAGTGTGGAAGATGAGCAGTAGTGAGACATGCCTCAACCTTTTCCATGGGGGGGGGTTGTTGCTTGTAGTTGCTGAAGATTTGCTGCAGAGAGGAAGGGAAAGGGCAGGGCCTGTGGGGCAAACCCATCTTGCCCTCCTCCCAAAGCCAGATTTTGCTGGATTGGAGGCAATGAGCTCTGTTCTTCTTCCCCTCCAGAAATGTTGGGGGTGCAGCAGCTTTTGGTGGTCTGGCTTCAGTCATGAGGTTTGAAGTTGCTGATTGGGAATGAAAGCAGATCCCCAACTAGTCTTTTTCCCTCTTTCCATCACATGGGACCAAGAGGCATTTCCGAGAGGGCTGTGTGCTGGTAGTAAGCCTTGTCATCTTCAAAAGGAAGGCTGCCTGCGTGCACCTGCATGCTTGCGTGGAAGGAAGGAAGGAAGAGAGAGAGAGAAGGGAAGAAAGAGAAGTGAAGGAAGGGAAGGAGCATCCATCCACTGTTCCCTCAAAGGCATGCAGATAAATGTGTGTTCGCTTCCCAATGAAGCATTCCCTGTTTTTACTGTTTTTTTAAAAGAGCTTTTCTTCCTTTAATGTTCTTCCTCAAGCTTTTTTTCTGAAATAGACCTGGAATTCTCTTAATACTGTAGCTTTTTTCCATCTCTTAGTCAACAGAAACCTAGCATTTTTTTAAAATATAGTTCATTTCTGTCACAGTACATGTGTGTTCCAGCACTAGTGTTCACAATACGATGTACAGTTTTGATATACACTGAGTGAATTTCAGAATTCCAGGATTTATGAAGAACCTCTTTTTTCTGTTTTAAACTTGGGCAATTTTTATGCTGATGCCTTTTTTAAAAAGCTATTTTTCTCCTTGTGTGAAGTCTACTTCCCCTAGCCAACATTTGGGGTTTGCTTTTACTGAGTAAAGCATTCACGCCATTGAGCCCATTTAGCACATTGGTTTTCCATAGCAGTAGGGGATCTGTTACTCATAGTAAATGTTTTGGGGTTTGTAATATGAAGCAGTTTGATTTTTGAGTTCTATCCTCAGCTAATTTTACCTAATTCATGGAACAAGTGCATAATATCCACTCTTGGGTTCATCAGTCCGGAGGTCCTGGGGTTGGGGCTCTGATAACTGGCTTTAGTTTTGTTTTTCCCCTAATTTTTAATTTTCAGATTCCAAGGATCATTGTCCCAGAAAGATACCTGTTTTCTCATGCAGTGCAAGAAAACCAGCAACGTGGCTGGTCTGTACAGCTGTCCTTTACTGCGTGACTTCTACACTTCTGACAGAAGTTTTGTCTTTAGTTTGGGGGGGCTCTTGGGAGGTTGGGGAGGGGGAGAAAACTTAACTTATGTTGTAGATAACTCATCGAGGCTCAGAGAATTTTTGGGTGGATTCCCATCCTGAACAGCCCCTCTGTTTTCATGGTTGCAGCTCAGCCGGGATGCAAACGGCTCAAGGCCATATGAACAACAATGCTCGCTGTTCTTGGTGTGCCTCTTATTTCTGCTGCTCAGGCCCTCTTTCCTTTCTCATGGCAGTTTTGTGAAAAGTTCTAGAGAAAAAAGCAAGAACCAAAGAGCTATCAATTTTTAAAATCACCAGCTAAAATAGAGGGCTCTTTGGGCAATTTGCAGGAACAGAATGGAAAAAGATGATAGCTGATAAAAAGGCAAAATTCTTTAATAGTAAGGCTGTGTGTTCTTTTTTTTCTTTGTCTCTTGTTTGGCCCTTTTCACTTAAAAACGTTCACAATTAAGAAAAAGCAAATGTATATATGCATGTAGAATAGTAAGACAAAAACAGTTTCTTTGGAAAGAAGGCACTTCCTGGTTTGTTTTGTTTTTCCTTTGCTTTGCTGTTCCTTTTGTATTTCACTTGAGGTAGGATAGGGGACAACGAAATGGAAGAAAGAACCCCCTAGTTTTACAGAGAACCACGGTGTCTCTGGGAAAGAGCAGAGAGGCAGGAGATTGGGCCCAGTGGCAGCTTTTGTGTCCATCAAGCTTTCAGGGGAGGTTTTATGAAGGTGGGAAGGCCCCCTATGCCAAAGCAAGTCTCTTTGGAGATCACATTTTGGCTGGGGGAGAGGGATGGTGTTGGGTGTCAGCATCTGGGGCTGTAGCCCTGCCTGCAAAGTAGTTCAGAGATTGTGAGCAAACCCAGACTTTGCTGCCCTCTGGAAAACACTGTAAATACCATTGCTGTGCTTTTTATTTTTGTGCCTGTTTAAAGAGCTGGGTATTGTGTTGGCTTGACTTATTTTCAAGTGTTTCCTTGTGTGGGGGAGAGCGGGGTGGGAGACCCAAGAAGCTTTGTGGAAAAACAGCAGTCTCTGGATTGTACATGAATACCTTTAATAAAATAACTAGTTTGAATGTTTTGATATTCTTATTGTAAATAAGCCCTCCCACAGATGTCCAGTAGATATGCGAAGTCAAGAGCAGATCTTCCCTCCCTGGCTTTGCGGTCTAGAGTTCAAGCCGGAGCTGCCTTCGCCCAGGCCAAGCAGACATGGAGGCGCAAAGTGGCTGCAGTGCAAGGGGGAGGGGGAGTGGAGACCCACCTGAGAAGGAAGACATGTGGCCAGGACCACCACCAAAGGATCCACAGACACACTTCCTGGGAAATGTAGACTGTTCTATATTATGCATATTGTCTATATTTTGGAAGGAGGCTTAGAAACGGTGCCATTTTCAGAGTGAAGAGATGCATCTCTGAGGTATCGGCCAGGCTCAATTGCCTTCCTTCCCTTATTTTTGTACGGTATATTAATAAAGTGTTCTTGACCTGGTGTGGCCTCCATTTATAAGGCACAAGGAGTGGCATCCCTTTGTCCATGATTGCCGAGGTTGATTATAAGAATGTTCAGTAATTGATCCTCCGTGCGCAGGTCAATTGCAGCTGTGCTTTGTGGTTTGGTGGTGGCAATAATTCAAATCATTTTCCTTCCCAGCTGAATGGCATCTGAAGATTTTGAATTTTATCTTTTGTCCAAATGCAGGTGAGCTCATTTGCCTCTTGATCTCACCTTCCTTGGCCTTTTCTGTTTAAACTATGTTGCTGTTATTTGTTTATTTCTATTTATTGATTAAAAAGCTGTCACTTTATTTTTAAAAACCAAACGTGATGAGGTAGGAGGGGCCCGTTGCTCAGTTCTTGCTTGAAGTGAAAGGAGAGCCCTGCAAAAAACATGGATGGTTATAATACATTGAATGAGTGAGAAAAGTGTGGGTTGCAAGCTGTGATTACAACTATCTGCTCTCAACTGCCATGAACAAGATGTGGGTGGTGGTGTGTATGGGGTTGCTGTTCTGTGTAGTATCTGGTTCTGGTGTATTTATTTTGGCCCTAATGGAGGGTCGCTCTGGTGCCAACTGTACAGTCCTCTTAAGGGAACTCAGATTTCAGACAGAAAAAGAGGAATTTTATTTTAAAGAGTTGGGGCACAGAGCAGGAGCTCAGATCGTTTACCTAAATCTCGATTTACAATAAACAGCCCTGTGTTTCCAGTTCAAGGCCAAAAAAAGCCTCAAGATGGTCATTGGTTGTGACCATTCACTGGTCCTTTTGCGTTTTGAGAGCCATTTTGAATTGTTCTGCAAATTCCACTGAAACTTTATGTAGGCTTTTCCCCATGCCAAAATGCAGCTCTGTACTCTTGGGTGCCATCCTTGGATGGCTTTGGGGGATCCAGGAATTCCTCTTAAGAGGGTGGGAATGTTGGATTCCTTTCCCAAGCTTCTCCAAGGCATTCAGAGATGGGCAGACAGTGTACCCATTGAGCAAGAGAAGGCATCTAGAATATGGAATCTGCCTGTAGAATTCTGGTCCAACTCATGGTAGTCAAAAGTACTGTAGGTCAGGTTAAGCCATTGCAAGAAATACTCGTAAGTGCAGAGCAAGTGAGGAAGCAGCACTGGCCAAAGTGCTTTTTCTGCAGCCAAGGATGTTCTCACTGCCCCTCTCCATTTGGGACCAGCTTTTCCCATGGTGGGCTGCTGCTTCTAATCTAATGGAAAGGCTGTGGGATTTGGCTAGTTGTGCCTGGGAAAGTTGGGTGCTGGGGATGCTTGCAAAATACTAGTTGTAAGACAACCACATTCCCAACACAGCATTGGACAGCAGTACCAGTGGCCCACAAGGGTGAAAAGGCCATTGAAGACCTTTGATTTGGGGCGAGACTTGGACTTGATGACGAAGTATGGGAAAGGGGTCCCAGGACTGAATCTGAAGGTAGACCCAATCAGGACACAGGATAAGCTCTTAGGGGAGGCTTGAGCTCTGCTTTGTTTCTCGGCCTTTGTTTTCCATTCCTGTGTGCTCAGAGCCAGGAGGCTGATGGCTGTTAAACGTTTCTGGCCATGCCATTGGCTTCCCTGAGGACAGGCTGTAGGAAGCTGGCCGGTCCTGAAGGTGCCATCTGCCTTATAAAGTGGCTGAACACACTAGTTTAGGCTTTGTTAAGCTGTATTGCTGGGGCTATCTTGATTGCCCCAAGAGATTCCCTAGGGAAGCCCAAAATAATTGCCACTTTCAGAGAGTTGCTATAATGTGCAAAATGTCCTGTGAGTGAAGCAAATGAATCCCCCAGTTATCGACCATTGCTGCTGCCAGCTGTCTTGAATTTAGCCTCCTGTCAATTTTACAATAGCTTAACCAAGCCACTTAAAAACCCTAGTGCCAACCTGGTCTAGTTTTAAGGGACTGGATGTTTTTGTGGCTTAATGTGTGGTGGGAACACTGCTTATGTTTGCATTAGCTTAAGGGGGGATCTATTATATGAAGCTAAAAAATATAATGAAGGAGGAAATGATGAGGTAGGTGAGTAGTTTCTGCTGATATGCTTTAGAAACAGCTGAAGATAAAAGTACAAACGGAAATCTTGGGCTTGGAGGAGAACCAAGGAAAAAGCCCTCTGGAAGTGGGGAGAAATCCCAGGGCAATTTTAAGTTGTGTGAGACTGAAGTCAGGAGTGAATGAGTGCAAAGCTGACTGCTCCATCTCCCCTTTGCAGATTTGGGGGCTGGATGACGAGAAAAAGCAAATGGCTTCTTTTTAGAGATTTAGTTACAAACAATTCAGTGCAAGGATAATTACTGGGGGGTGCAGAAGTCACTGAGGGATTTCTTTTTGTCTACATTGCTAAGGAATGAGAGAGGGGGACAAGTTGTGGCTTGAGTGTTGAGTTGAGATTTGTGATGGAGGCACCATCTTTTGTGGCTTCCTTGGCTGAGACTTGGCATGCCAAGTTTTTGTGGTTGCTGCCACTCCAGGCTGTGTGGACGCAACATCCAGGGTCACAATATGATTAGTTTGATAATCCCTGGCGTAGATATGTATGCCTGGGAAAACTTGCCAACCTGCTCATCTACTCTGGGTTGCCTTTTTCCTCTTCCATTACCTCCTTTGATTGTGCAAATGAATTCACAATGCCAGCAGGACCTCTGCTTCATGAACAGCGGCATCATTCTTGGGCCTGGTTGTGCAGGTTCCCTCTTTGTTGTTTCTTTTGCTTCCCCCCTTTTATCAATTTGTTTCCCCACCCGCATACTAAAGGCACTTGATTACTTTTATTATATAAAGAGCCGCATGAGGCTCGCGAGCCACGGGTTGCCCACACCTGTA
>JANHZU010004532.1:83224-116949 GCA_032468055.1 Acrochordus granulatus
ACTAAAGGCACTTGATTACTTTTATTATTTTTCATACGTGTTCCTCCTCTGCCATTTGTGCTTACTAGTTTGCAGCAAATAAGAGAAAGTCGGTGCTGTTCTAATGGTTTCTAGCTCTGTCCCCACAGGCCCTTCGAAGGAGCTGCGTGTTTTGTGATAGACTGGACATAATGGATGGGCTGGTTCACCTCATTGATTCTGTTTTTTCCTCTTATTTATTTATTCAGAGAATCGCTTTGGCATCTAAGGCCTGGGTCCCGAGGCTGCAATTTTACACCCCGTTCCGCAGGGCTAAAGCCCAATTGAGCTCTTTAGGATCTGCTCCCAGGCAGGCGTGAGATCAGGTGGACAGTGCCCTTGTCAGACATTTAGGGATCCCTAGATCAACCCTGCAAGGTAGGCAGCTGTTTTTTGCATTGGGTTTAATATGCATAAGCAGGACCCGAAGCCATGGATAGGAGTTCAGGGCTGAAACCTGATCTGATGGTGGTCCAGAGAGGGTGGTGGAGACTGGAAGGACCTTGTGGCTTGACTTTATTTTATTAGATTTCCATGCCGCCGAAATCCGGAGACTCAGCGGCTAACAAAAAACAAACATTAAAAACATTAATTCTCCTCCCCGAAAGGGAAACGGTCCAAGGGGCGCACAGGGTCCAACTGAGCCATTTGCAGCAATTGGCAAGATCCTTTTTTGCCCCAGTGGAAGACACTTTAGCACGCCCGGTAAAGAATGAAGTCCAGGCGCCTTGGAGGCTGCGTTGACAGCATTATAAATTGCCAAAAAAATGTATTTTGGCGGGGCGGGGAGGAGGGGGACCGGGTTAGGTGGCCTTCGCTCCAAGAGCGCGGGCGGAACTGCGTTTCCTCGGGTCTTTGTTGCGTGCAGGGAGGAGAACAAGAGCGCCCCTCCTTCCGGCGCTGGCGAGGGAGAGAGCCTATTGGTCGGCTGTGCAACCAATCCGCGTTCTCTTCCTCTTTGCGCAAGCACGGTCACGCCCACTCGCTGCCCGCCTTCCCATCGCGTGTCCGCGTCGCCCCAGGAAGGACCCGCGGCCGCCTTTGCACGTGGGAACGCAGGACTGGAAAGGGGTTGGCCGAGAGATGCGATTCTTTCGGCTTTGGAGGAAGGCCTGGGCGAGGAGGAGCGGCCTCGGCAGAGAATACACGGTCTGCTGACTTTCTGGGTGTTGTTTTTAGTTATCTTTTTATTTGGGGTGCAGAGCAGTGCTTTCTGTGCAATTTTTGCTTTAGATTTTGAAGTGCGTCTCTCAGGTGGCTGCTTAGTTTGGGGAGGCGCTACTGCCCTCCACCTGCTCTTTTTGGAAGCTGCAGGCAGGCATTCAACCGGCAAGGCTTGACCTCTAAGCTTTCTGGAGTGTTGTTTTTTGCGTGTGAAGATTCTCCCAATCCTTGATGCTGACTTTGGAGACGGGAAAAAGAAAAGCAACATTCCTCCCTGGTTTTGCCCATCATTACATTTTACTTAGGGTGGGTTTCTCTGAGTTTTTAGGGGCCCTCTATCATTTTGAGTGATTGCAACAATGCATTAATTAGACAGCGCAATCCCAAAATGTCTCTCTGCCAAAACCCCCCTGCGGGGCTCTGCTGCTTAGTAAGGAATATACTTCAGGGTGGAACTGGGGGATCTTTGGCGGTCTCTGAACTTGGTTCTTTTCTTGCAGATGTTTCATTACCCAACTAGGTAACATCATCAACGGAAATGTCTGCAAGGAAACCACCAAACTCAAAGAACACTAAGGACTCCAGAGCAAAGGGCATCCTTGGAGGACTGGCAGCTGGAGTTTCACTTCTTACTTCAGTTTGTGCCTGATCTGCCTCTACACATTGTTGACCTCCCTGTGCACCCCATTTTCCCCTTGTAATTCTCTGCTTCCCTTCTCAGATGGGGGCTCTGCCCTCCAAAATTGCTGAGCGCCTGGCATTTTACGAGAAGCTCAAAGCTGCTGCGGACGAGCGCCAAGCTGAGCGAACCCTGCGGGAGAAGCAGCCAATCTTGGTTTCCTTGCCAGATGGCCAAAGCATCCAAGGGGAAGCTTGGACTAGCACCCCGTATCATCTGGCCCTGCAGATCAGGTGACCCTTGAACATCCAAGCAACTCTCTGTAAAATAGATCATAAAAATGGATCCCCAACATATAGCTATATACGTGCATGGGAGGTATTGCGCTTAATTTCTATGTGGAATAGCGTTTGTTTATTCCAGGGAATTTTTTTTCTTTCATTAGTCGGTTCCCCCACATTGTCTAAACTCTCGCTTGTCTTCCAGCCAGAGTCTGGCCGAGACTGTGGTGACGGCACGGGTGAACGGAAGCCTTTACGACTTGGATCGTCCTCTGGAGGGTGATGCCACTGTGCAATTCCTGGGCTTTGATTCGCAGGCCGGGCAAGAGGTGAGGAGCGAGGAAAGGGGGCGTGGGGGGGTTGCAGTCTGAGCGCCAACATACAGCACTTCGGCCTGTCTAATGCATGTTTCCCCCCTAAGAAAAGTGGAGTCCTTTTCTAGCTAAGCTGAGAAGGGCCCATTTCAGAAAAAGTCTTGAATCTCTGGCGGGTGGAGACTACCCAGTTTTGCCCCGGATGTCCCCGCATCCGTCTCTCTTGGCAAAAATAACACAGCGGGCTGACTCTGCCGTGCCCCAACCTCTACGAATGCTTCTGCAGCTCTTCTGGCATTCCAGCGCCCATCTTCTGGGGGAGGCGGCTGAGCGCTTCTATGGGGCCCTCCTGTGCCACGGACCCAGCACCGAGCAGGGCTTCTTCTATGACATGTATTTGGACAAGGACCAGTAAGTAGGAAAGGTGGTGGTGGCTGGGATGGGCACGAAGGGCCCCGAGAGGAGCTGGGTCCGCTTTGCTGGGTGTCCTTTTGTTGGGACTTCCGCACTGAATGGGGAGTTGTCTGGATGGTCTCCATCCAGGATGGATGGAGGATGCTGCAGGATGCTGCAAATTAGTGACTAGGAGCGCAAATTGCGTCATCCCTACTCCTTCGCCCTCCCTCCGTGTTTCATGCCAGGCTCTTCTTAGAAGAGCTCCCTCCGAGATTAAACTGGCATGCGGAAGGTAACCAGGATGTGGGGAAAAAGGGTGTTCTACCCTCAGGATACCCCCATGGAGCAATGGCAGGAGGGAGGGCAGCCTCCCTCCCTCGTGGAGCGTTTGTTGAGGGAGCCTGTCATGCTTTAAACGGCTACCAGGTGTCCTCCCCGGCTGCGCTGTGCATTGGGAGTGGTCTCTGAGGGGCAGCCGCGGCTGAACTGAGCAGGGGTGTACTTGGATAGGGGACCACCAGGAGATCCCCAGGTTATAGACTAGCTCAGGAAGCCAAGCAGATACCCTGGCGAGGAGGAGGGGAACTGCCTCCATACTGCTGCCCACAAGGCCCCCACTTTTGTTCAACTCCCCGCCCAAATCTTCCCATCATAGGAAGGTGTCCAGTAACGACCTGCCCGCCCTGGAAGAGCTCTGCAAGGCCACCGCTGCGGCCAAAGCCCCTTTTGAACGGCTGGAGGTTTCCCAAGAGGATCTGCTAGAGCTCTTCAAGGTACAATCCCTTCGAGCCAGGGTGCCTGATGGGACTTGTCGCCCATCCCTCTGGTGGGGAAGGTCACCCACAGAGAGCTTTGGGTCGGCGCAGGCGGAAGTCGGGTTTTGCATTCATTGTGTTTCTTGTTTGACGTTCTTCAGCTGGGCGAGGCAACAGTGCCTGCTTTGGAGGCTCCAGAATGTGGCGTGTCCCCCCCACAAACATTGGAGCTATTCTCTGTTCGGTGGCGTGGCCGACAAAGTCCGGCTCGGCAGGACTCATTTCTCAGCCCCTGAAAGTGCCAGTGGCGGCAGCGGCTGTGCCAGAACCTCCCAGCAGAGGTTTAATCCCCTGTATTAACTTGCCTGGTGGGGAGAGGGATGGGTTGCTCGAGGTTTCGACAGCTGGCAAAAGGGAACAAAGCCGCTACAGGATGTGAGGAGGTCTGCCAGAGCAGCTTCCTCAAGCCACTCTTAGTCACCCTGGCTGAGTAGAGCTTCTGTGGTCAGGAGCAGTGTGCCTCAAACGCCAGTTACCATCGAGCTGGTTGGCTGTTGGGGAAAGGAAGCAGAGCTGAAAAGGCCAAGGATCTGGCCCAGCAGGATTGTTTTGTGACCAAAACAGCTCGGTTGCCAACTGTCAGCAGATGAGCCAGCACGTCCCTGTGAGTTGACTCAGAGGATTGCCTTGCAGCTGGACTTACCTGTGTTTTTCACCTCACCCCCACCGTCCACCCAAAACAGCGCTTAGGACGACTAATAGCAATAAAAATAGAAACTGAGCGATCAAAGTGGAGATAAACCTGTAATTAAGGTGCAGTTAGCAACACGGCAGTTCACGGTAACCTACTTCGGCAGCTGAATGGCCTAATTTTAACAGCTTGCTTGAATGGGCACATCTGGAGAAGTGGAGAAGGACCAAGCCTCCCCTCCAGTGGCAGGGAGTTAAAAAGCTCCCGAGAACCTTTTGCGGGAATTGAAGTGGAACCTCCATGCCGAAGAGCAGCCTGGGAAAGTTTCCAGGATTGAGGCAGGGATCTTGCAGCAGGTCTGTCCTTGGAAAGCATGCCCAGGGGCTCTGTTCTCTGGCAGCCCTGAGGCAACCAAGGTTGCCAGCTGTGATTTATTTCGCTATCCGTGTTTTCCCCCCAGAACAACTGTTTTCCTAAACACTGCAGGATCCATACCGCTTCCAGGCTGCTGCTACCATTTTAAGAGAACTTAGCTACAGAGTTAGTTGTCCCTTCTCGTGTAAATTAACATTTAAAATGGCAGAGGGCTTGTTGCTTCCTTCAGCCACGTTTACGCTGCCTAAAGCCATTTGCCGGTCTTGGTGGGAAGGGGGACCTGCTGTTTGCTTCCAGCCGGAAAGAGATACGGGTGCAAGGAAAAAGACGCAGGTACGGAGGAGGAGGAGCGCGGCTCGGCTGGGTTGCAAAAGGGAGAACAGGAAACGATGCATATGAGCAGGGGGCCATCTGGCTGTGTTGCTTAGAGGCAATGGCAAGGATTTTTCTGAATTCCCTTTCTGACTTCTTACAAAATTAATTAATTGGGGGGGTCTGTAAATGTTCTCCCCAAATTTCTGACAACAGATTTTTCTTGCGGCCTTTCCAGCATAACCGATTCAAACTGGAGATCATCAAGCAGCAGGTGAAATCTCCAACGGCCACTGTCTACAGGTGAGCCAAGCCCTGCCTGGCAACCCCTGCCCAGATCAGCAGCACTAGAAGATCTTCCCTGTCTGGATTGGCTTCCTCTTTAGATTGGCTCACTTGCTGGAGTTACCTAAAGGCCTGTTGCTTTTGCCCAGCTCAGTGGTTTTACAACATGGGGCTGCTTTTCAGCCAGGGATGTCCCCCAGCACCTTTCGTGCCCTTCTGTGGGCATCATCGGAAGACTGGATAAGGTTGATGGGCAGACAGCGTCTCCTCCCCGCTGACACCTGGGTGGCTAGAAACGCCCTGGCATACGTTTCAGCAAAACCTGCCAGCGTGTTTCTGCATGTGCTCGCGAGGGCTAGAAATCTGGACAGCGTTTGGATGGCTTCTTGTGCAGGAACAGTTGCAGTTCCAATGGATTTTGTGGTGCCTGCAGCGGAGGTATGGCTGCGAGTCTCCGAGCTGCATCTGTCACAGTCGCCCATCGAGGAACTTGGTCTGCCCGGTTGCCTCATGGCCTGATCCCGCTTCCTCTTTTCTGCACGTAGGTGTGGAACACTAGTTGACCTCTGCCAGGGGCCCCACCTGCGGCACAGCGGGGAGATCCGAGCCCTGAAGCTCCTAAAGGTTTGTCTCCCCCCCCCACAAGAGGTCTTCCAGCACGAGCTGGGCAGATTGTTAAGTGGCCTTTCTGAACTGCGGAGAAGATGTAGTTTAAAAGCAAAGTAAAAAAAGGCCCCGGCTGGCAAATGTTGTAGTGTAAACTGTCCAAAGGGTTTCAGCTCCTGGGCAGTTTAAAATACTTAATAAGTAAAATAAACAAAAACACATTTCGTTGCGCGGTGCCTTCAAGCCTCTGTACCTTCATCTGAGGCAGGTTTACTCAACAGCAAACCATGGAGGGGCTGGGTTAGAGGGGCAGGAGTTCCCTCCCTCCCATCTGCAATCCAGTTAGCTCTTGTCTAGAGTGGCATTCCTCATGCTGATGCAGTATGATGGGCACTGTAGTCTCTCCATTTGAGGTTGGGTCTTTCCCCGCCTTCTCTGGAACATGGGCTTGGGGCCCCATGCTGTGTGGATAAATTTGAGGCTTCCTGGGCAGGAAATGGAGCCGAGGGGGCAGGCAGGTCCCTGGCTATGATGGACACACCACCAAGAGCCCCCTCGGAAGGTGCCACTTGCCCTCCTCTTGCCTTGGCAGAATTCTGCCTGCTCCTGGCATGGAGACCCCTCCAGAGAGTCCCTGCAGCGCATTTACGGCATCTCCTTCCCGAGCGCCCAGCGGTTGGCAGTATGGGAGCGTGCCCAGGAAGAGGCTGCCCAGCGGGATCACCGGCGCATCGGAAAGGTGGGTGCTCATGGTGCAGGCCCAAAGCAGAGAGCAGCTCCCTGGCTGTAGAGAATCTTTGGCAGCATCTGAGGACTGCAGCTTGCTTGCAAACTTCAGTGCATCGTGGATAATCCAGGGGGTTTCAATTCCCATGCTGCTGAAATCTGTGAAATTGTCTCTTCCCATTTTCTGAGCTCTCTCTAGAACATAAGGACTAGAAACTTGGGGTGGCACCTTTAAACGAGAAGGGAGATTTTTAATAATATTCCTTCCCAAAGCCGTATGTCACCCAGTTAGTGTTGTGGGGAGTGGCTTTTCCCAGTCTGCAGGCTGCCAATATTGAATTGAGGGTCGACATTTGTGGGGGCTGTAATTGGTTAGCTGGGGATTTAATCCTTGTCTGCTTTCTTAGGGGTGAATTCCAAAACTGGAATCCCAAGCGAAGCAGCCTCCCACGTGAGCTGCTTCAAGGATCTGTCTTTCTGATTTCTTGCCAGGATCAGGAGCTTTTCTTTTTCCACCCGATGAGTCCTGGAAGCTGCTTCTTCCTCCCCAAAGGGACCCACATCTACACCACCCTCATGGATTTCATCAAGGTGCGTTGCAGAGTGTGCGTGCCCATCACGTGTCCATCATGGACCGCTTTTCTGGCTGCATACCTCCCGCAGCTCAAGTGACCGGCAAGGACCTCATTTGGGCATTCAGGCCAAAGTCTCCACGAAATGCATCGCGCTGCCGGGTGGTGGAGGGTGGGCGCAGCACGGGTAATACAATATTAACGTCCAGCCTGGTGGATGGAAAACCCAGCTGTTCGAGCTGATGAGCCCTCTAGTTTCCACACTTGTGCAAAAGAAGATGCTTGTGTGTCTCCTGGCCTAACTGGGCTGAGAGGATTAGGAGAGGAATGAGTTTTGATTGATTGACTTTAGAAGGAGCAGCTAAGGGATGGCTTGATTTTGCTGCAGCCCCGGAGCGTTCATCGGATGAGATGTCAATGCTGGCTCCTCGCACGGGGATCCTTCCGCACTGGAGTAATTTGTGCGGGTCTTAAACTTGGGGGGGACATGTATCTCCAAGACAGGAGAGGTGGAAGTAGTGAAATCTGGTTTTGCAAGTTTAATTCCACCTATCTGGAAAAATGGAGTGAAAGCCTCGTTTTGGATCAGTGCAGGTTTTAGATTAATTTGCAGGAGAAGAAACAGAGGTGGTGTCTTGCGGGCGTCGCTAGAATCAGAGTGTCCCTCATCATTCACACACACACACTCGCTTTGCTCAAACCAAACATTTGTTTCAGAGCGAGTACCTGAAGCGTGGTTTTTCCGAAGTGATCACCCCTAACATCTTCAACGCAAAGCTCTGGGAGATCTCTGGTCACTGGCAGCACTACGGTGAGAACATGTTCTCCTTCCCCGTGGAAGACCAGATGTTTGCTCTCAAGCCCATGAATTGTCCTGGCCACTGGTGAGTTTCTTTGGGGAGGGGATGAGATGTAAGCCAGAGGCAAATCACGATCCCAGGCAGGACCTGGAAATCCCAGCTGCTTCTGAGATCAGACAATAAAAGATCATTCTGGGATCTTTCCTCGTTTTACAGCCTCATGTTTGGCCACCGACCCCGTTCCTGGAGAGAGCTGCCACTGCGGTTGGCTGACTTCGGGGTGCTCCATCGCAACGAGGCCTCTGGGGCCCTGATGGGGCTGACACGAGTCCGGCGCTTTCAGCAAGATGATGCCCATATCTTCTGCTCCATGGATCAGGTGAGGAATGGCTGGCAAGGGGGTGCCAGCATGGCTGAACCGGGAGCTTTACCTCACCCTGCTGAGAAATGCCTGGCTTGGAGCCTGCCTGGCATGCCTGGTGCCCGCTTTGAAGGGGACAACAATTAAGAATCCCCTTCCCCTTCTCTTCCCAATTCAGCTGGAGGGAGAGATCAGAGGCTGCCTTGATTTCCTGCAGGCTGTTTACTCCATCTTCGGATTCACTTTCCGCTTTTACCTCTCCACTCGCCCCAAGCACTTTCTTGGGGACCCTCCTCTCTGGGACCAAGCTGAGCAGGTGAGAAGGCAGCCCACAGCGACATCCTCCCACTCTGGCAAGGAGTCCTCCTGTTGGGATTGAGGGGCTTGGGGGTCACATCCAGCCTGGCTGCCAGGGAAGAGAGCTGTATGCCAGGGGTGGGCTTGGAGGGCCTCTGCCTCCTGCAACACCCATGAAGGCGCCCTCCCTGTGGGCTGGTACAGCCGCTCTGGCAAGCAGGACTGTTTTCCTTTAAAGTGGATCCTGTTTGCTTGGTTCTTGGCTTCCCCGCTCAGCCTTGCCAGAGATTGGCCTTTTGTGCCTCTCCTCCCTCAATACTCATGACAGGGGTCAGGACAGGCTTGTGAGCACCTCCCTGCCAGGGGACATTTGGGAAGGTTGCCTAAAAGGCTCCCTCTTTTCATTTCAGCTCCTGGAAAAGAGCCTGCAGGATTTCGGCCAGCCGTGGGAACTTAACCCCGGGGATGGCGCGTTCTATGGGCCCAAGGTTAGTTGGGGAAGGACTTACGGCCAGTCAGAACCAGAAAGCGGATAGGTTCCTCGAGGTAATTTAGCCCAGTCCTGGTAGGTGTGAGATACCTTTGACGGGTGGCGTCCAGACCCGGACTGAAGGCTCCCCCACTGCAGAGGATGGGACAGCCTGGGTCATGTTGCGCAGCCCCAAGAAGCTTTTTGTCCAGGGGCTGAAAGAAAGCAGCTTTGTGCTTGAATCACCAGCCTGGAGACGTCAGTGCTAAAACTAGTTGGGGCGTGGTTTACAAGAGTGACTCTGCATGATCTCAGCCTCGGAAATCCCTGAAGGTTGAGCCTGCAGGGCTGTCAGGGTGGCGAGGGGCTAAAGGGGAGGGCCCTTGCCACGGCTGATTGCCCAAGTTGCTTGGTCTTGCCCCCCCCCTCCAAATTGCATTACTGTGTGTAATTATTTAATGCCAGGCCAGGAAGACAGCAATTTAGGAGCAACTTGTTTTTAATGGAGTAGGAGAAAAACCAGCACCTCTTAAGTAGGTATGAGTTTCATACCTGGATTTCCGAGCCACGCAGATCAGCCTGTGCCAGATAGCGCTCAGGGTGGCAGTTGCTCTCCACCTGTATTTTATTATTTCAGTAGTCGTGAAAGAAAATGTTTCGGCGGGGCCGGGCTGCTTGTCCGATGCCCAGCCTTCCTCCTCCTCATCTGAGCTTGGCAGCGGCCCAGCCCTGCCAGGGAATGTGGAGGGAAATCTCCCCTTGGAGTGTTTCCATTTGAGATTCCTGAGCCCTTCTTTGCTGTCAGAGTCTTCATCGTCCAACCGGTGGAGCAAAGTCAGCAGATGGGGGATTTTCTCAGCCACTGATGGGGTCAGTCTCACCCTGATGGTTTTCTTTGGCTTTGCAGGTGGACATTCAGATCCAAGATGCTTTGGGGAGATACCACCAGTGTGCCACTATTCAGCTGGATTTCCAGATGCCACTGTGTTTTGACCTCTCCTACAAGGGGTGAGCTCCACCTTGAAGTTAGCAGCTGGGCCTCCTCCCCTCGCTCGCAAGCTGCAGCCCAGAAAGTGGCTTCCCCATTTCCCCGTCCCCACCAATCGATCGGCAGAAGATTTGGGGAACCGTCCTGGTACTGACACGCTGGTGTGCAAAGCCAAACCACCCAGTTTCATCCTAAAATTATGGCACATTTTTCTTATTCCAATGATTTGGGCTACCGCTCCAAAAATGAAGAACTGTATGTTGCAGATTATACCATCTTCAGTTACATACGTTCACGGGGGAATCTTGGGAGGAGAATTGTTCTTTGTGTCATATCTGTGAGGCCTTTTCCTTTTTTAAGCAATTGCCCAAATGTCAGCTCAGCACATTGCCCTGAGAGACAACCCAGCCCTAGACCACGTAAGGTCTGCATAAGGCGCTTCCGTCAGAGAGACGTCTGTGCCTCTCGGAGCCCCAAGTTCCCTTTTTCCCTTCCTTGCTGCCTTTGCTGCCACTGTTATAGCTCTGCTAATGCCTCTGCGCCCCTCTGACCGCTGAGAGGGGAAGCAGGAATTCCTGGGGGGAAAGGCAGAGAGCAGGGGTGGAGAGGGGCTGGTACCAGCTGGGCCCAGATGTTAGTGCCTTGCCAGGGTTAGGAGCCACATGCCCCCACACGCGGCACCTCAAAAGTAGAGGAGCTCCTCCAACAGGCTGCAGTTGGCCCTTTTAAAAGCATTCTCCCAAGCAGAAAAATTTGGATTAACTTTCAGGCCACATGCATTGAGTCAAATGCTTTCTTGACACTGATGCAGAATAAGGTTTACATCCTCTCCAGGTCCTTTCAGCACGAGGGGGGAGCTGAGAGTGTGAGAATTGGGGTCAGAGCCAGTGGAGGGCCTTGTGGACCTGTCTCATCTTGCACTGGTGTTGATGAAGAAGAGACAGGGTCTTTGCATTTCTGCATTTCCATCTTCCTAGTCCTCGCAAAGGCAGTGGGCTGCTTCAGAGTTTGGGGGTGATTCCCTGGAAGCTTGCCTGGTGAGAGGCCCCACCTCTGATTAACAAAACTCTGCATGGCGCAGAACGACACATGCTTCTTACTCTGCCTAGGCGGCAGAAGTGCGGCTGGCTTGGCCCCCCAGTGTGGCGGGGAAGGGCTGCCAAAGGTGGCAAGAGAGGCCCAACTCTGCCCTCTGTCTTCCCTGCAGCAGAGATGGTGGGGCCCCGGAGAGGCCGGTCCTGATCCACCGGGCGGTGCTGGGCTCTGTGGAGAGGATGCTGGCGGTCTTGGCCGAGAACTATGGGGGCAAGTGGTGAGTGGATCGGGGCCCTTCCCACTATCCTTTCCCCACCTCTATTTTCCATGTGTAACTGAGCATGGAGGGGGCCTCTGCTGAATCCCAAGAGCCACAAAACGTCTGTTGGGGTCTCTTCCAAACAGCCAGGAAGAGCTGCAGAGGCCTGGGGGCTGGTGGGTTGGGAATTGCTGAGGGGGTGTTGGGGCCAAGGCCTGTGCTCTGCCTCCCCCAGGCCCTTCTGGCTCTCCCCCTCCCAAATCATGGTGATTCCGGTGGGCCCAGACGCAGAGGAGTACGCTGGCGAGGTGAGAGCTGAATCCCTGCGGGGCAGGCTGGGGCAGGGAATTGGGGAGTGGGGTAGAAGTCCCAGGCAGAAGGGCTGAAGTGGGGGTGGGGGGCCTGCAGCAGTTTTCAGTTCTCCAGGGTGGTCAAACCCCAGAAGATTTATCCACGCAGAGGATGGTGACTGGTGCCCTTTTCGCCAAGTCGCTGGTTTTGCTTCAGCACTTTGGGAAGGACGTGCCTTCCGCTGCCGCTGCTGAGAAGCTCCCAACTGTGGGACTGGTGTCACCGCAGCCTCCCACACATCCTGACCCCCGGTGCAGCCGCAGCCAGGTGGGCGCTGAACTGGCCTTGCTGGACTGTCCTCCCGGGTAGGTGCACCGACTCTTCCACCAGGCAGGATTCAGGGCAGACCTGGATGCTGATTCGGGAGCAACTCTGAGCCGCAAAATCCGGAGAGCCCAGCTGGACCAGTACAATTTCCAGTTCGGTAAGTTGGCTGCTTTGCCTTGGCAGCTCAGCGGGAGAGTTAAACCGGTGGACTAAACCTGGCTGATCTCAAAGGAGCGAAGGAAAGTTGGGGCACCAGAAGTTTGGAGACCCCCAAGTCACTCTGCAAAGAGGCTGAGGGGAGATACGCTTCCATTTTGCTTTGCCAAAGGACCCACGGTGTGGGCATGAGGATCCCAGGCACTGGGCTTTCCTCGAAGATTTCCCTTCTCAGCTGAGTGGGGGGTGTGTGTGAGGATTTCATGATTTGAAGAGAGGAAAATCCTGCAAGTGGACTTACCAAGTTTCTAGCCCTCAGGATTTTGTGAGCAGGCATGAAGCACAGGAGGGGTTTAGAAGAGAGCAGGGGGTTTATACTTTTACGTGCTGTTTCGACCTCATGGTCAACTGCTTAAGGAGGTGGCGGGTCCTTCTCCCCTACAGTGGTTGGCCAGAAGGAGATGACCTGCCGCACCGTGAACGTCCGCAGCCGGGACAATCGGCAGCACGGCGAGAGAGATTTGCACGAGGTCCAGCACCGGCTTCGGAAACTCCAGGACACACGGGTCAGAAATGCAGAGGAGCTCTTTTGAACCAAAGGCTGACTTCCTGCAAGGTTCTCGGGGGCTCTTGGGCACAGGAGGAGGCCTCTGAGGTTCCACGCTTCGTACCAAGGACCTAGTCCTCACCAAGGAGCACTGAGACTGAGAAGCAGCCACCCAAGGGCCCAGGATCTCCCACCATGAGGAGCCCGTCTCCCTCCTTGCAGACTTGTGGAGATGCCACCTGGATGGTGGGCAGTTTCCCAGAGCACCTGGCACTGCTCAGGGATGACTCATCTGCACAGAGGCAGAACTAAGCCGCCTCGTGGGCGTTCTCAGAAACTCGTAGACTCGGGGCTGGCCATGCCCTCCCCACCTGCCTGCCCAGGCCAGCACCCTTTCCCGTATGCATAGGGGTGGTCAGCTCACCATTTCCAGGTTAGCTCTTGAGCCTCTGGCCAGACCCCTCCTTCCTTCCCTCCCGGGATGTTTTGATGCACCTGCTGATAAGGACTGGGCCTGGAGATGTCCAAGGAGTGACTCAGAAGAGGTTGGGGCTTCCCCTCACTGACTCAGAAGCTGTAATTTCCCTCTTGCTTAAGATCTGGAAATAGGAGAGGGGATTGGGAAGGGGCTGGCTGTGCAATTAGAACTTCCTTGCAACCCCACCCCCATAGTAGTTGGAACGGAGGGGATGCCTCAGATCACAGGAGGGAGACCTTCACACTTGTGAATGCTCCCCGGAGCAGAGTCTCCCTCCGTGTACAGGGAAGGCCCCGCTTTTAGGAGCAGGATGTGCTGGACAAACAGGCCTCCTGAGTGTGTTTTGGATCAGGGTGATGTGGTGGCTTTTTCCAGGCTACAAAACACAGTTTGTCCATAAGAGGTGACTCAGTCGGTCAGTGCTGAGTCAGTGGTGCTTGAACCCAGGCGTGGCTTGGCTGGCGATTGGAGAGACTTGAGAACGGCAGGCGCTGTGCTGGGTGTGTTGGGGGGCTCAGCTCTTCCTTTGGGGCTCCCCAAGCCTAAAGATGCAAGCACTTCCACGCCACATTTTGGGAAAGCGGCCTTCATGTGTAGGAGAATGAAATAAACCCTCTTCAGTCTGTGCTGGTTTAACGCAGGTCCTTAACTGGCGAGACTTGCAGTCAGTCATTCGTAATGTGGAGGACCTGCAGTTGCCCCCGAAGCCCAGTGCTCTGCTCATGCGCAGGAACCTGGATTTGTGGCTGTAGAAGTTAGATCGGGGGTGCCCTAATTGGTAAACAGCACCCAATTGGATCACCTCTCCCCAGTTTGCACTTGATGGAGGCTTATTGTGGGATGGGGTCTTTACACATGAAGCCAGGCAGAGCCTCGTTGCCTCTCTTCTGGGACCTTGGGGCTGGAGAGCCTCCCACACAGTGGAGGTCACCATCTTCTCGGGCTGCCAGACCCCCTTTGACCTCCAACCCTCGCTTGGAACAGGGGCTGCTCCAAGTTTCAAAACTCGAGTGGTGAGCATGTCGCCAAGGCTGCCACCTGCCCGTCCTGCTGGCAGCAGGCGCATTTCCCTTTCGTGCCTTTCCCAGCAGTGTCTTGGCAGGAGTGGAGGGCCTCCTTCATCTGCCTCTCTTGTGGCTTTGCAAGAGTGAAGGAACCCTATTCTGGGTTAGGGAGGATTTCATTTTCATAACTTGCCACTTGTTTCTCAAGGAATTGACGTGTCACCGCAGTGTTTGTCTTTCACAACCACGTTTCCCACTGCTGGGCTGTTTTCCAGGGAGATGGGGCGACATGTGAGCAAAAAGTGACTTGGGGGCCCTGTTGCAACCCCCTCTTCTCTTACTGCAGGCATCATGCTTGGTCCCCTTGTGCAATCCGGCTCCTGACACTCACACACACACCTGTTCCCTTAGGGGTGGTTTTCTTCTTAAACAATGACTGGAGCCTTAAAAATTGCAGTCTGAGAAAGGTTCCGTCCGTCCGTCCGTCCGTGATTCCCATCTGGTTTTGGTAGCAGCTCTTCCCTTTCAGAGCAGGGCCTTCCTCATCCAGACAGTTCTTTCCCTGGGCAGGATAGGGCAGGGTGGACCTACGTTTCCTGGCCTCTTCTGCATGTCCCAAACCCACCAAGGGACAATGAAAGCTTTGTTCCTTTTTGTGCATTACTCATTGTGGTACTGGGGTGGTGAGCTATCTTCAGCCTTTGCAACTGGTTACAACACATGTTTTACTTGGAAAATGGGCCTCCAGCCACATGTCCCTTTGCACATCAGTGAGAGACACAGAGGGCCCTTAATTTCCCCGATCAGCTTTTGACTAACCCTCCTTGGGGCCGATGGGCTGAAATTTGCTCTGGCAGAAGTGTGCGGTGCCCCAGGGACATTGCTGGCAAAGCTGTTTTCGAGCCTGGGGTCGGGTTATGTCTTGCCTTGACCCAGAATGGTGCAAGGACACCCAGCTTGCTTTGGGGGCACCGAGGACAGCAAATTCTCCTCCGCAGCCTTTGTGTCTGTTGCATGGCTCCAGGAAGCCCCAGTGGGGAGGCCTGGTTAGATCTCAGTAGGCAGATGGCATTGAGCCAGCCCTGGCCCCGTGGAGTGTCCTTTCAAGCCACCAAGAAACTAGGATGGGGGGAGGAAGGGCTTCAGGGCTGAGGTGAGCTTTCAGGCTGATCTTGAAAGAGCCAAGCAAGATCTGCTGAGATGGCCAGAAGAAGGTGATCCCGAGCTGCCTTTTCAAAAAAACATTCTTGCCTTCTGACTTGTGGCCTTTGCAACGCAAACAGGCCAGGCCAAGGAGCACCTCTCCTCTCTTTGGGCGGGTCATAAAACTCCTTATCAGATTATGGAGGAATCCAGAAGTTATTTGTTTTGCTTAATGCCTTTGGAAATAAAATCTCTGTGGAAAGACGACTTTGGAAATGTTGGTTTCCAACGCCACCCTGCAAGAAAACCTGCAACCGCCCACCTCGGGGAGTGGGAAGTAGCAGAACGGAGAGGGTCCTTCTGAACACACTGCTGGGTTCGGAGAATTGCCTTCTACCTGTCAGGTGTGCTGCTTTCAGGGAGCCAGCATGCAGACCAATGCAGCTGTTGACTTGCTGGGAGATGGATGCCCTTGGAGCCAACTCCACCGCCTGAGTTCATGCGTATCCCAAGCCAAATGTGAACTGCGTGATGTCCAGACGGGTGGTGGCGGCTTAGTGCTCAGGCTGCGCAAGCGCTTTTCCAGTCACAGGTCAGCTGCACCAAGAGAGGGTGGCTAACCCGCCGCCTCTTGTGCTCTCCCAAAGTCTCCCAGCCAGGACCTCCTGACTGAAGAAGCTGCTTGGAAAAGCAGCACAAGTCTCGAAGCCACAAGAGAGACAAAAGCCCAGCTGTTGCGTGGCTGTTCCATCTGGATGGCTGAGCGCCTTCAGCTCCGAAGAGCTCTCTTGTGCTTAGTTGCTGCAGAATAAAGCCTGAACCTGCGTGGAGGAAGGCCTTAAAAGCTTTAATCTCTGAGCACGTGTAGAATCCATTTTTCTACCCGAGACCAACACGTAATGGATATTGAGGGGGTTTCTATCAAGAATGTGGCTGCTTGTGGCTGAGGCTGACCTGGGTTAATGAGCCGTTCCTTCTCTGAAATGCTGATCGCAGTTGTGAACGAAATAATATGAATGAAGTAATCCAGCAGCAGGGGAAAACAAGAGGGGGGTCTGATTGCTTGGAGCCACTTTGCCACTGAGAGTTACTTTTTATACTTTAGTTTTTGAATTTCCCAGGCCAGGGTGGCTCCTGCTGAGCTCTTCATTGCAACGGGTTATATTGACCTCCAAGCCATGCCATTTGATCTTCGATAAAATCACAATCCCAAAGTGGATAGCAGAGGGCAAAATAGTGCAAAAGGAAAACAACAAAATTCATGCTCAGAAATCCAATTTAAGATTCTGGTTAAATATAGTGAAAATATTGCAACACTCTGGAATGGAAGGATAAATTGCCTTTTTGTTTCCATAGTTATTTCTCAATGACTTCCAGGCACTTCTTTAGCCCTTCCGAAAGCTATTTCTCTCTCAAATCTGGAGAGAGAATCAAGAGCTGAATGCTTTCCCTCAGTTACAGTGGCTGTTGGTTTGCTTTTAAGCCGTACTTGAGTTACAAATTGCAAAAATATGAATTGTGTTTTGCTGTTGATCTAATCCCCGTGGAAATAACTTTGGTCTGTGAAGTTGGCTGTAAAGTTTCAGGGGGATGGCTGAGCTATCCACAGCCTCCCTCCCTATCTAATGGGTGCACCTACCTTCAAACGTATGGGGCACTCCCACTGACAGCTTCCCCAGAGATGGCTGTGGATTGGCTTAGTCCAGCCCTTCTGACTTCGTGGTCACAAGACTGCACATGCTTCTCCCACATTCTCTCTCTGCAAAGGGCATTGGTTAGGGATCAGGATTTGGTGGGGGAGGAAACCCACTCATTGAGCAAGTGACTGTGGTGTGAGCTGACAGAATTTCAAAAAGATTTGGAGAAGCCCACAACCTTAGGTTTTTCTCCCTAGAATTTTTCAGCCAGACATGCCAATTCTAAAAAGGTTGCCAAAAACACAGCAAGGTTTTGTCCAGGCCGTCACCAGGAGTTGAGACTGATTAAGGCCCAAAGCTTTGTCTAAGATGGCTGGCACACCAAAGGAATAATTTATTACTCAGGATCCCTTCCCATAAACTAACCGTTTCCACGACATCAGCTGTCCAAACCTGTCTCTAAGTGATTTCTACTGATCTGCTGACCATGAAGAACAACATAGCCTGGACTAGGTAGCCCATTTTCTGCTAGAGAGAGGATCTCATCCCCCCATTTAGGGAACCTTTACAGCCAGGCAAGCTATGGTGCGGGTTGCAGTTAATTGGGCTGAAAACTTAGTTTGTTCTGCTAGGAGAAGCAGCCACTGGAAAAAAGACGTCTTCCAAGTAGGACAACACTGGGGTTCCCCCCTTCAAGTACAAGCCCCAGCAGGAGGCACGATGCCCCCCTTTCTCTCAGAATGGGCTGCGGGCCAGTGGCAGCTCTTCTGGCCTTCTTTGATCTGGGCAAAGCCCCCGCGCCCCAGTCCCGTTCTGGACTCTTATCTGGCTCCCGGTTCTGCTGGCTGCGGATTACTGGCCCGCACTGATTACCCGAATCTCTTTTCCGAGTTGGGGGGATGATTCTGCAGGCGGCTCCAGAGATGTCTCAGCCTGGCGCCGACCGCCAAATCCGACCGGGAATGGCTCCTTCCGTGCTCGGAGCTATTGAATTTGGCGGCGGGAGGGAAGGGGAGGGAAGGGGCGTTTAGGGACTTAGGGGTTTTCGACCACCGGCTTCCAAGAGGCTTCATGCCCCGAAGCGAGGGGCGAGGTAAATGAAGGGGGGGGTCTATGCTCGGCGGACCTGATGGCTCCCCCCCCGTCCCTTCGCCCCGTCCCGATTAGGACATTTCCTGCTGCGGTTTCACAACGCGTCTTCGGCGGGGGGCGGGGGCGCCCCTGCCCTTCCACCGATGCTCCCCCGGGGCCCGGTTCGGCCCGTCCTGCCGGGAGGCGGGGACGCTGCCAGGGCGGCCGGCCTTCCCGGGGGGCGGCGACTCCGGCGAGCGTCGGCGATAAAAAGGCCGGAGCCCGCAGCAACGGCAGCAGTTCCCCCGAGCGAGACCTGTGCGAATAAGACGATATGATCCCCCGCTGGCTGCGCCTGTGGCTGTGCTGCTGCTGCCTGGCCGCCTGGCCCGCCCCGGGGCGCCCGGACACCGCGGCTCCGCTGGCAGGTAGGCCTGCTGGGAGGCCGAGGGGGCTGTGGGCGCGTGGGACCCCCGCTGAAGGGCAGCCCGGGGCCGGAGAGGTAGGGGCCCCCTCGTCCCCGCTCGCGTTGCGGACCGGCTTCTGCCGGGCAGTCCGCACCCTAGAGGCTCCCTCCCGGGGTGCAGTCCTTTTCCCCTGTCCCTCGCAGCGTCGTCAGCCTGGGGGCGCTCCTCGATCCCAGGCGTAGCACCGCCTCCCCCCCTCTCGGCAGAAGCACCGCACTTGGTGGAGCTGAAAGCAGCTGGTTCCGCTCTGGGTTTTTCGGGCCTTCCAGCTGTTGTTGCTCTTCTGGCTGAGAGATGCCTTCCAAAGCCACAACATTCCTCCTCTGTGAGCTGAACTATGCTTAATTGGAAACATGTGCTGGCCTCCTTTTCCTCAGTTTTCCACATTTGCTCACTCATGCTGGTGGCCAGAGAGGAAAAAAGCAGGGAAGAAAACTTTCTGTGCTGTTTTTGGAGCCAAACTGTTTGGCAAGGGCTGAAGAGTCCCTGAAAGGTATTTGTCCCACCACAAAAGTCAACATTTGTGGCTTCGGCTGATGGAGGAAAACGGGCAGCTGTGAAGGAGGAACAGATGTGGTGCTGCCCTTGGGAAGGAGAGGGGTCCTTGAGTTGCCAAGGGCCACAGAGCTCCACAGTCAGAAAATTGGGCTGCTCCATCATTCTCCCCCAGAGAGAGGGAGCACTGGTGGTCCAGTGGTTGAGCATGTTTTGGTATGGGGAGGCGGGTGGGTCTTCTCTTGTGCAGGTTTGTGGAGCTAGAAAAAAGGACAGACAGATGGATGGATGAGAGCCAGGAGGTGAACACTCAAATGGGTCACCCCCAGACTGGCATCCTGATGCCAGCCCTGTGAGTTGAGCACCCACAGAGGGAGGAAATGAGCTTATCAGGAACAAGCCTAGATTTCCTCCAGTTTGGGATGCAGAAAAGAAGCTGAAGATGCCAATTAAGGGGCAGGGAAGGGATCCTGGGAAAACACTTCAAACCCCCCAAAACAAGGTCAGCTCTGCCAAGAGGCCAGGCCAGGAAGTGGTTAGCCATTATGCTTGTGGTGACTTGGGCTGAGGCTGTGTCATTCCTTGGAACCCCAGTTATGAATAATGCTCCAGTGTGCAAATTAGGTTTTACTTCCTTCTAAATAACTTTACACCTTCTTTGGGGAATAAAATTCAGGGCTGAATTGGCAGAGGGGAGACAGCATGAGCAGGTCAGGAGAAGGAGCCAGTAACTCCCAAATCTGCCTTCCTGATGTGGTGCATTCTACTTATCCCATCAACCATAACTCAGCACTGAGGGGGCTGCTTATGTCCTCAGGGGAACCCCCTATTCAGCTGGTCCAGTTCCACAACTGTTTAAAAAAATTATGAAATGAACTATAATTAAGCCATGGTTTGAAATGAACTATAATTAAGCCATGGTTCAAAGCGAGTCACACATTGGGCTGGACCCCGGTGGAGTCAGGCTCCTCCTAGCTCAGCATGTTATGCAGACTCAGCCATTGTGAATTAACTGGGAAACCACAGGTAAACAATCCATGGCTTAACACGAGAGGTGCGTTTCTGGGCCCAATCCATGGCTAACCTCCTCTTCCTTCTACTTTTCCAGAAAATGAAGAACTGCCGCCACCACCTTTCTCAGCTGATTTTTCTCAGCAACATATTCTTCCAGAGGGAATCTCACCGGAGTTCCTGTCGCAAATCAGGCAGGGCAGTTTCGAAGACGGTGAGGTTGAGAAGATGGGGGGCATTTTGGGGATGGATGAGAGACAGACCCAAATGCATCTATAGGTGTGATACACACACACACAACTTCTCTCGCTAATTCCTCAAGTTTCACCACTTCCTCTACCAGGAGACTGTTGCTGTGCAGGAAGCAAAGGGCTTCATTCTGGAGGGGAAGGAAGCTTTGTGCCCCCCCACCCTCCTGGTAGAATGCAGGAGCCCTGAAAGGTCTGTGGGGAAAGTCAAAGGGCAGCTCTTGATGCCCTTCTCTGCAAAGGAACCAGCTGAAGAGCAAGAAAAGCAAAGCAGCATCTAGTCTTGGGGATCCAGGATTGAGGGGAGCTTTTCAGGTGTAGCTATGACTTCAGCCCCCAAGTAGCTGGTTCAATTTGTTTTGTCTGTAGTCTGAACCCAGCCAGGATGGCTTGTATGCCATCTGGGTTACGCAGGAATAAGAGCACAATTTGGGGCAACTCTTTTTAACTATTCGACCTTCTCTTTGTTTAGAGGATGGGTTCCCCATCCTGATCCATGGGGAGCCCCAATCCTTCCAGCCCAGAGGGAAGAGACCCCCTTGCAAGAAGGTTGGCTGCACCCAGAAGCGTCTCTCCTACAAGCTGGATGATTTCCCGCCGGGCCGCCCCTCTCTCAGCAACCTGGGTGCCCTCTGCTCTGCAGGGCGGACAAAGCCCAACTACGGGCCCTGGAACCTGCCCCAGACCAGCTTCAGCCACCTCTTGCGTCAAGGGGAGGCCCTGAACGAGTTGGAAGCCCAGTTCACCCACTGCTGCCAACTGGAGGAGGACCAGAAGCTGCCCTGTTGCACCAACGTGGTGAGTGGCCTCCTGCACCTGTGCGTGCAGCATGTGCTGTGTGTTGCTACAGCAGCCTTCTCTAAGGAGGTCCTTTCAACCAGGCCCACCTCAGCCCTGCCAGCCTTTGAGGTCTTCTGCTGAAAGCTCTTTGGCCATCTGGTCTGGCAAAGAGTTCTGGAAGATGCCAAAGGTTGCCCTTACCTGTGCACCTGTTTTTCTTGGTCCTATTGCTGGGTGTGGTCTTAAGTGCTTGCATGGGTGGGGGTCTGCTGGACACTCTTGACCAGGTGCTTAAGTAACTTGAAACATTCAAAGAAGGGCAAGGTGCTTCACAACAAAAATATTTTTAAAAAAGCCAAAAACGTTATTTAGTTATTCAAGTATTGTACATCTCAATTCTTGGTCCTGCGAGGATCCAGGGTGTTGTCTTTTTTCCTCTCAAAACCCACAATCTGGGAATCATAATCATTCTGCTGGTTGGTTGCAAGTTACACTTGCTGCTCCCCCCGCCAGAGGGAGGACCAAACCCATCCTGAAATCTCACCTGGAAGTCAGAACCAGGTGGGATGCTGTGGCAGATACATTTCATAAATAAAATAAAATCAATATTGGTTAGGCAAGGCCAAATATCACAACTTGGCTAGGTGGATCCGCAGTGCTGCGTATACCTTTATAGTTCCTGATGGAAAAACCACAAAGCAGGGTGGTGGGTGAGTCTCACCATCCCTCCCCTGGTGGGTAACCCCCTTTTCCTCCCTTATCTCCCCCTTCTCCAGTGGGAAACAGAACTGATCCAGTTTTGCAAGCAGGAATACTCAGTTAAGACACGCCCGTTTCACTGCTGCCGAGAGGCCTCCCACCAGGACCGCCTGGCCTGCTTTGCTGACCAAGCCCCCTACCCCACTTACGACGGACAGACGGCATATATCAACCTGTCCCAGATCATCACCCCATTGCTGGTCGACCTTTGCCACCGACCTCCAGGCTTCAGCAAAGAGTGAGTGTCTCTCTGCTGCTTGGACCAACCCCCTCCTTTGGCTGGGCGAACTGGGTTCCAGTTATTCACCCCCTCTCTGTCCTTTGGAGCTTGAGCCCTTAGGAAACCCCTCTTCTCCACGTGGGCGGGACTTCAGATCCCATTCTCCTGGCAGGGAGCGATAGCAGTGGCAGTCCAACCCCATCTGAAGGGCGCCTGCTTGATAAAGGGTGCTGTACTCAAGTGCCTCTTACGCCAACGGGTTAGCATGCAAAACAGAGCAAGTTTGTAGGGCCGGCAGCTTTTCAGGAGAGCCCGAGATAAGGGCCCTTCAAACGGGAGGCTAATTTATTGAGGGCGTTTGGTGCGTTGGTATAAACTCATCAAGGCAGCGAGCAGTCAGATTAATTGGCCCGTGGCGCCCTCTTGTGGCCAAAAGGCGAACGGCGCCAGGAAAGCCGCTGATGCCCCCAAGCTTGAGTGGCCCTGAAGCAGGTCCTGGAGGTCTTCTCTGCTGCCTGCACTGGCTTCCCTTTCCCTCTTCAAAACTCTGAGTGGAGGGGCTCCTCCGGACAACTGAAAGAACTCCTTCCTGTGCCGCTGTCTAGGAGGACCAGCCCAGCTTTAGTCCAGAACATCACAGAAGCCTGTTGCAAACTGCAAGAGGATGAAAGGATTCTCTGTGCTGAAGAAGTGGTGAGTGACCCATTCAGGGGAGCAGATCCTCTCCCTTAAGAGAGGGGAGGGCTCCCAAGCTTGTGTTTCACCCCAAGTGGGTTGAACCGGAGCCCTGGAGTGTGATCAGAAGTGGTTCAGCCAGCAGCAGTGAAGTGAAGCAGCTGGTTTCAAAGGACTGGGTATGAAGGAACCTGATTTGGCCTTGCTTGGCTCCCCAATCCCTGCCTCTCCTTCTCTCCCCAGAAATCACAGTTCATTGCCACTTTCTGCAGTCCCCAAAAGCGCAACTGGAAGGACACCCAGAAGTGCTGTGCCCAGACTGAAGAGGCTGCCCGCAACGAGTGCTTCAACTTCAACTACCTGGGACATGTCTCACTCATCGGCAGTGAACAGGAGGCCCAGCAGGAGGACCCGCTTCCCACCAAGATCACCTCCTGAACCCCTCTCCAGGCCTGACTCCTCCTTGCTTAACCCATCTTATCCCTGCCTCTCCTTTCCTCTGGCTGGTTCAGCTCTGTGCTTGGGCAGTCGGGTGAGCTGCTCTTTAAACTCTTTTATTCTCGGGTCTGCTTCCCCTTCCCAAACCTGGGCTGGAACCAGAAACTCTCCCCATGCACTGACTCTCTAATCACAAAGGGGCCTCGATAGACGCCGCAGACTGGTCACATCCAAGCCTGGGAAGATTCTGTAGTTTTTCTTTGCTGTCAGGGAACATTTGGGGGCATTTGTAGGAATCTGGGAGGAAAGGAAAAGAGGGCTTTGCTTGCACTCCACACACCTTCCCCCGCTTGGCCAACTGACACAGAGGATGTTTCTCCCTCCCAACTGGGCAGCTCTACATCCTGGCCACCTCTCTGGATTTGTGGATCCCTGGAGAAGGATTGGCCTTGGCATGTCTGTTCCATCTAAAGGGATCGACCTGGTTTTAGGATCCCAAAGTTTCTCTAAAGAGGCTGGGGGCAGGAATGGAAGCCACAATGAACTAGAAAAAGAAATTCAGTTTTGCTGAGTTTGCAAACTGCAGCCCTCTCCCCACCATGCTCAGTGGTAACAAAGAAGGTGCCTGTGACACTTGCCAGTCACAAAGATGGCACTGTGGTGGTGGTGGCCAGTTGGTCTCTTGCTCTGCCTAGTTGCATTTCTGCACTGTGATCAATCTTAAACTCTTTGCTGGTAACAAATGCATTGTTGATATTGTAAGGAAGTGATCAGATGGGTCTGTGCCAGAGGCAAAGAGTTCAATAAATAAACCACTTTTTTGAAAAAATGCACCTTTGTCTGTCCTTTTGTTTCCTTTGGACAGATTTGAATTCCATTTGCTCGAAAGAAAGAAAACCAGAAATTGTGCATGTGTGCGTAAGGGGGAGACAATGTAGCCTCATCCTTGGCATGGCTGATGGGTGTCCAAACACAGGCCAGGGAACAGATGATGCCTGGCGTGGGGTTGGAGCCGCTTTGGACCACTAGGACCCATATTGGGGAGGAGAAGGGCTTCAATGAACAGAAAGAGGGGAAAATGGTGGTTCCCTTGGGGGATATCACAGGACTGCGTGCTGGTGATTTCACACTCGGCCCGCTGTTTTCCGAGGAGTGGCTGGGTTTTGGCCAGTGATTTTGGGAATGGTGGATCAGCGAGATGGACGAAGGCACGGTGTCTTGGGCAGTGGAGAAGAAACTGGCAACCGCGCTCCATAAAACAAACAGGCCTGCAGCCGAACCTTGGCAGGCAGCTTCCCAAACAGACGGTGCAGTTGGGGGCCCTTTTAACCACATGCCATCCACCCACCCTCAGCTGGTCCAGCTGCAAAGAAGGGAAGCAGCTTTGGGGTCAAGGCCAGGGAAGGGATACCAGGAGTCAGATCCTGATTGAAAGAAAGTGCTCTGAACATTTTGTTTAATGTTGCTTGGAGTTGAGACTCGCTCTCCCATAGTGCTCTGAGCACCAAGAACAGCAAAAGTAGTCAACAGATGTTCCTTCACCCACTCTGGTGCCCCTCACACATCTTCATGCTTATCTTATCTGGCTCTGAGTGTTTTGGGGCCACCAGCCTTCACTGAAGCAGGCTGGCAACAGGCAGCGTTTTCTCCAGCTTCCCTTCACAGCTGGTGGAGAGCAGGGTGCTTGGCTGTCTCTGTGGCTGGCAGGTTGGACAGGGCCTGGGCAGGGGGAGAACCAACCCTCAAATCTTTGAACCCAGAGCATTTGGTTGGAGGCAGAGAAAAGATGCTCAGAAAGGGAACGTGGCTGGGAATGGAGCTGGATCCCTCCACAAGTCAGTTTCCTTGGACTAAGAGAGGAGGTCAGTCAGTGACCCCAAGCTGAGAGCCTGGGGCTGCTGCTTTGGGGGGACACTATCTCCTAGCTCTACCTTCCTGGCTCCTGGTGTTCCCCTCCATAGTCTGGGGGACTTAATGGAGGGCCCCAGAGGGTCACCCTCTGCCAGGAAGAGGCTCCATTCCATTCTGCTTTGTGCAGGTCAGGCATCACCTCAAAGAGTGGTCATGCACAGCTTCCCATAGGGATCCCCCCACAAAAAAAATTGGCTCTTGACAAGTGTGTGCTAAACAAACACTGACATTTTGGCTGCCTCTTCCTCTGCTCTTGGCCTCCTTTTCCAGAGAAGAGGCTTGGAAGCCGCTCAAACAGGGCCTCCAACTTTTATGTATTTTCCAGGAAGACTTTTGAATTGGGAGAGGAGCGGGTAGAGTCTCTCTGGCTGCCTGGTGCCTCCCTCTTGGCGTCCTGGCCAGAGGGTCATCAGGCATCAACCACTGGAGACGGAAAGGCTCTTTTTCAATTGACCCCTGTAGGACAAGACCCTAAAAAGGGGGACATTTGAAGTCCCAGAAGTGCATGTGGGGGACCATATCCTGGCTCTAGAGCATGGAAAATTGCAGTGATTTGCAGGTTTTGCCAACTCACTGGCAGAAAAAAATAATGTCCTGTATCATTCTTGGCATTCCATGTTTTTCTGTCCTTTGGTCATCATACTGAACAGGGCCAGTGCCTCTGACCATGTATGGAGTGCTTTGCTCTCCCATCTGAGAACTACTTTTATTCGTAAAGCCAGCTAACATTTAGATTACAAGCCTTTGGAGCCCAGGTTAATTCTTGTCCCAGAGACAAGCTATCTGTTAGCTACAAAGTAGAAGCATTTCGTGGCAAACAGTCGATAAGCTTTGGAGCAGCCGTCCCTGGAAGATTTAAATCTTCCACCCTTGCAGTATTATAAATCAAGCAGCGCTGGATCATAAGACGCGATGTTATGAAATAGATTAATTGATGTTGTGATAGTCTATTTCAAGGAGCCGTACTCAGCAAGTTAAAAATAGTAGGACTAATTCCCCCTCCGCTTGTTCTTATAGATGGCAAACTGACAATGGATGTTTTTATACGACTTCTGAGCAGACACGGAAAGGGACGGGCAGAGCCTCGTTTGTCATTTCCATGCAGCTGGGACATTCAGCGCTCGCCCCGCAGATAAGGGAGACGAAGCGCAGCCTTGCAATGAAGTGGGTGGGCGAAGGAGGCTTCAGGACAGGCTGGGCCGAAGCGGAAGGTCTTCCTTGGTGCACAGTGCAAGTGGGGAGGCGCGGAAGTGAGAATGGGCTGGCCACGATGACCTCTGTTTTATTTCACGGGCCGGCTCCCTTTCTCTCGTTGCAAAGCTCAGGATCGCGCCAGCGTTGCTGTGGCCCGGGCGTGTGAACCTGCCGACGACGAGCCCGGGCGGGGTTCTCTTCGGTGGGGGTTTTCCGCAGCTGGCCTGCTTGCCGGGCAGCTCAGCCGCGGGGCGCCCGCGGGGCACGGCCAGGCTCCAGACGGCGGGGACAAAAGCCCTTCTGCCTCCTCCCCCTCTCAGCCCCGGGCGAGCCATCCTCCCTCTGCCCCCTTGTTCACACGCAGCATCCGCCCCACAGCCTCCCGCGCTAGCAAAGCAGCGGCTCTGCTGGGCTTGGCTTCAGAAGCGCAACCATTCACTTGCACAGTTTTTTTCCATTTTAGGTCGCCCCACCGCGGTCTCTGCCAGATGATGATGGAAAGGTGGAGGAGGGGGCCGTGTTTTCCAAGCGAGCCACTGATCTCCCCGCCCCGGCCCGCCCCGGTTCAGGTTGCCAAAGCAGCGGAGATCGTGCGGCGGTCGGCGCGCCTCTCTCCGTGCGTGTGTTGCAGTTGGTGGCTTCCGGAGTCCGGGGTTTTCTGCTTTTGTCCTTCTCATGCGAACTGCGAGGCGCAATCCGCTTCTTGCCCCGCAAGCCGGGCCGCCCTCACTGGCGCCTGACAGCAGCCGGGCAGCCAGAATCCGGCCCGCCAGCCAGGCAGGAGCATCTACATAAAGCGTACTGCACGCAATGACAAAATCCTGGACTATCAAGCTAGGAATTCTGCTGGTTTTATTTCACTGTTAAGATCTATTTTACTGACTTTTTGTTCAGGTTGCTAGACCTCAAGGGTTAGTGTTCAATGCCCGAAAGGAGGCGAATGCGCCATGTAAAGAGTGACCTGTATTTGTGAGTTCAGTCGTGTTGTGGTCTGTTGCTTCTCTGAGGTTATTTTTAACAGCCAGCTTTATTTGAGAGGATAAAAACACTAAAGAGAGGCTAAACCAGTAACTAACATAATTTAGGCCAGCCAGAAAGCGGTAATTTGAGATTCAACAAACCCTCTGAAATAACAGAGCCTCTTCCCCGCAATTGCATTAAAATCAAAGGTTGCGTTTCTACCAAGTGTGAATATTCGCTCTAATAAATCTGTCGCTCTTTACAGAAGGAAACGCGATAGAACAGATGGTTAATTTAATCTGTCAACCAGGAATATACCTCTATATTTTTATTTATTTTCTGGAATTGCAAACCAAAGTGATTCGGCTACCATGAAAAATTAAAATGAAAAACGAAGGCGGCATTGGCTCTTTGTTGATCTTCTCTCCAAATCATGCTCTTTAAATTCCTCTTACTGGAGGATAATTGCCCCGGCCATAAAAAAAGGCTGTTTGTTGTCATTAAGGCAAAAACAGTGTTGCAATGGGGAAAATGACACATTTTATTCTTCGTTCCTTTTTAAGGGGATGCTTTCAATACTCTGCTTTCCCTCAAAGGGATCTGCTTTCCTAGAAGGGTGCTTGAAGAGAGGCGTGACTGAGAACCAGAGTCGGTGGCCTGAAGAGAGTTTGCGAAGAGAAGGGAGGGAGGGCTGAGGTGAGCTGCCTTCAGATTTATTAGAAGATTATTTCTTTATACTTTATATTATTAAAATATTTGCCCATGTGGTTCTTCTGGGAAATGCTCGATTGTTCGGCTTTTTGCCAAGGGAATTCTGCACATGCTTAGGTGGCAGACCGTCTAAATGCTTCCAAGAGGACATTTTGCTCTGAACTTTGACTTTTTTTAAAAGAATGAGTGGAACAGCTAATCTCCTTCGAAGCCACGGGTGCAAAAATCCCCAACTCATATCCATAGGGACCGAGTCAAAATGTTGGTGGCCATCTTAAATACTTTTTAGGAGGCTTCAAGTTCCCAGTCCCTGGTGTTCTGAGAATGGGCAGACCAGGTACGGAAGATCTTGAGAGTCAAGTCCTGGGGTTTGTCCCTGCCATGAGGAGGTCTGGCAGAGATCAAGCCGGTCCTTTGAGGGTGCTGACAGAAAGCAGAAAGAGGCCATTATGCTGAGGCCCACGAGGGCAAAAGCAGCATGTCCCTGATCATGCTCACCGCCAGAAGGCTTAAGAAAAGGCCCCACCTGGCTTCCAACTACTGCTTGTTGTCCTTCCAAGTTCCCCAAAGTTTTTTCTCTCTGGATAAAGCAGCTTTGATGTTTATCTGCTTCTCAAGTTGCCTTAGAAGTGCTGCACGGGAAAAGCGAACGCCTCTTTCAAGCATCCCTGAGAAATGCCCCGTGAAAAACTATCCATTCCTCTGCCCAAGGAGAGCGGCTTTTTCTTGATCGGCACCCGTTTTTAGAGCAGAGAGTTGAGTAAGAAGAGCAATACTTTCCCCTTGAGAATCTGGGCTCTTCCCTGCTCCCGAATCAGGACATGTTTTTTTATTGTATTTTAATGTTTTATTCTGCTTATTCTTTTATTTCCACTGTGAGCAGCCTAGTGGAACTTCGGAGATTGGCAGCATATAAATGTGATGAATAAATAAATATTATTTGGACTGGTTTAGCGGATCGAGCAAGCAAGCAAATCTGAAGCCGGACCCTCCCTGGATCTAGGGATATTGCACCTCCCTGGCCCCACCTGATGCCCCACCACCGGCAGCAATAAAGAGGATATTAATAGAGCCTCTTGGAAAAAGGACACGGCTTTCTTTTTTTTAGCCAAGAAACAAAGCAGATAAAAATAAACCCAGCTAAGCAACCAGCTCAAATAAGTTGCAAAAATATTTACAAGTCAGCTTTGGGGCTTGTCTCAAAATAAAAGATGGCAAGAAGCCACTGCAGAGGAGGCCAGGGCATCTGCTTTGGCAGCGTGAGGAACTGGGGCCAAGCACCTGTTGGTAGGCAGATGGGTGTGGCACCCTCACGCAGCTGAGGCCGCAAAGGGCTGGTGGGTGCTCAGCCTAGCGAGGTGCTCAGCCTCTCAAACCCTGTTTCTGAGCTAGAACATGTGCAAAGTGTTTTTTCTTTTTCCCAGCTGGTGGAACAGGTTCAGAAGCTGCTGCAGGCTGCCAAAGGGGCAGCCAACTGGCAGATAAATGGGTGCTTTTATTTGGTTAGAATGCCACCCACCGATACTGTTTGTGGCCAGACCCTACTCCTAGCCCTCTCCCGACTTCCCATCCAAAGGAAATAGAGATGGCGTGAGTCACCAGCCCCGAGGGAAGGGAAATTTTGGGCTAGTCAGTGCCAGCACTCTTTTCATGCCAAATCTTGAAGCTGGAGGTAAGAACTTGTGGGTGTGTGCAGATGACCTCCCCTTCCCCACTCTGCCTGGAGGCCAAAGCTCTCAACCTTCTGCTTAAACCTGGATCCTTTGAGAAAATGAGCCACCTAGCGAGGAATTTTGGAGGATTTGGGCTGATTTTATGCCTGAGGCTCCTGGAATGGATGATCAAAGCTTGGCAAGATTCAGGGACCCACTGAATCCCTTGTGATGTCTAGTCAGTTCAGATGGATCATCCCAATTTTGGGGAAAATGGCAGCTGCTCCTCCTCTCCTCCCTTGAAGTAAACTGGGGCCCAATCCCCCAGGACTGTCCTGCATCAAACCTGGTTACAGGGCCAGCCACTGCCCTGAGGGACAGAGGAGCCACAGCTTTGTTTCCCATGGGTTGGTGGGGGGGAGAAGAGGCTGCTATGGGCCCCCATCCATCCTCCCTTGCAGTGGCCTCTATTCTTATCCAGGTGTTTCTGTCCTTTTGAATTGTAATCCAGGTATTCTGGGAGGAGGCTAGCCAATAAGTCCAGGTATTTGTAAGTATTTATTATTGTTATTATTCAACTTCCAGAGCAGAGAAGTTGTGTGTTCTCTCCCTTCCGAGCCACCTGTCTTTGGGCTCCGACTTCTCCCCAGGCCACTGAGGTTCTGGGGTTTTTGTAACCTTGCAATTACATGACCGTGCATGGACTACAGGCAACCCAAATGCTTTTCCAACCCTTTTTTCTCCCAGCTTGGGGGATTCTCCCTGCCCACAAGTACAGGTCTCTGTTGCCAAAAATCAGCTCTGCTCCTCACACATGGAATTGTGGTGCCGAAACGCAAACAGGATTGTGGCAGAGGATTTGCTTTACGGCAAATGTCAAACTAAGGGACACCGGGCCCCTGTGAGTGTCCCCTTAAAATATTGATTTTAATCAGATGTTTTCCAAACAGTTAGGGATGCTTGCCCATCTGCTTTGCCCTCCTGCACTTTGTGATCTGCACTTCAGGAAGGAAACAGAGCTGGAACATTTGAAATTTAGAAAAGGGGTTGCCCAGTTTTTCTGAAACTGGGTAAATGCTTCTTTGGAGTGCTGGGCTCCACTCCAGGGCCCTGCAGGAGTCAGCTTCTTCTAGCCCCAGTCTTTCCTGATCCCTGTTCCCAATTTTTGGAAAAGGGTCTCCTTCCATCCTGCTTCCCAGAGCAGACTTGGCTTCTTGGCCAATAAGGGACCCTCCCTTCTCTCCTCTCCCTGTTTTCCTCCTGGGGAGGATGCAGGGAACAGGGTGAGCTTTATGCCAAGAAAGACCAGGCTGTCCTGAGAAGGGCAGCCAAGAAGCCAGTCTGCAGACCTACAGGGTGGTGAGAGTTTAAGACTTTTTAAATGCTGAAAGGGACAAGGACCCCTTGATCCAAAGGTCATCCAGGGGACGAGGCCAGAAACTTGGAGGCCAATGTTTCATCCTCAGCCTGGTCTTGTGAATGGCTGGTTGTTGTTTCGCAGGTCCGGAAAGGGAAGAGATTCTAATGTCTCCCCCACCTCTTCCCCACAGAACCCAGCATTTAGGACCGGGGGGGAGGGGCTGCCTCTGATGACCACTCCTGTAACAGGCCAGGGAAGTGCCCAACATTCTTCGCATAGCATTCTGCCATCTTTTCAGGTGGACTGCTTCATATCCTCACTAGCACGCTGAGCAGGCGGCAGGAAGGCCTCGGAAGAGCCTGGTGGGAGAGAGACCCTCCCCTTCAGCCCACCCTCGTTGCGCGTAGCTGCAGCCGGTTTCCCTGAGGGCCAACTGGGGGCAGCCGGGGAGAACTGCCGCCCTCCATCCTGCAAGCCCCTGTGAGCGCTGCCGAAAGAGCCCGATACAATTACGCCCTTGGACGTAGAGGCGGCCCCGGGGTGGGGGGCTCGGGTTCCCCCCTCCACCGGCCCCGCAGAGCTCCTTTCGGCCTCTCGGTTCCCCGTGGCTGCTCCTGGACTCGGAGGCGCCGAAGCCTTCCTGGGGGGCTCCGCTCCCCATTTGCCTGCTGCGGTGCTCTGGAGGGGAAGGTGGAGCCGACCAAGAGCGCTGAGGATCGCGCAAGGCGACACCCTCACCCCCCCGCCTTCTTGGCTTCTTTCAGGGGGGCTGGTCCACGTGGAGAGGGAGTCGGGGTAGGGGGACGGGAATCTCTCCCTCCCTGTGCCATGGGCGGGGCCGCGCGGCAAGGGGCGGGCCAGGAGCGGTCAAAGGAGGAGCCGGGGGGGGTGGGAGTGGAGAGGCCTGAAAGGAGGCGGGGGCGAGCCAGGCCGAGGCCGGCGGGAGGAAAGCGCAGCAGCCCAGGAGAAGTTGGGCTCCGGCGGGAAGGACGTTCTCACCTCCGGGCACCTGACATGGCAGGTAGGGAGCTCGGGCCGGGAGGATTCCCCCTCTCTCTCCGCGCTTCTTGCTCTACGCCACGGGGACTACAGAACCCATCGGCAGGACCTCTCCGAGCAGGGTCGGAGCCCTGGTGGGCGCTTGGGAGGGCGCGGCGGCTTTTCCGAACCCGGCCGGTCCTTTGCGTGGCTGCTTCGTTCCCTTGCGCTTCGCTGCCCCTCCGGCTCTGCCCCTGCCCCTCGTCGCTTTTCCGTCCGTCCGGATCCGGACTCTTCCTCCCCTCCCCTCCTCTCCCCGCCCGGCCTCTTCAGGTGTTCCCCAGCCTTAGCCCCACCTTGGTGAGGTTCAGTGCGGCCCCCGGACAGATTTTGACTCGGCCGGCGGGCAGACCCAGCTTCCAGCCTGAGCGAGTCGTCTGAACTCAACAGGTTGGACTTAAAATAATTCCGAGTTAAGGTATTTTTCTCTGTCCTCTCTGGTCTCTCCAGACTGATGATCTGCCCGCCCCGAAGCGCCGGGGATTGTAAGAGCCGGCGAGAGGGATTTAACCGGCCGCTTTCGGGCGCTTAATTTCCGCAGCGAAAGACCCGCTCGGGCGCCCTTAGCCGCAACCCAGAGAGAGGCAGAACAGGGCAACACCCTGCAGATGCTCAGAGACAGTGCCTTAGGTGGCCTTAATCCAAACTCTGTCCTGCATAGTTTCAGTTGCTTCTCTTCTTTGCCCCAAAAGTGTTATTTTAAACACCTTGGAAGTTTTTCAAAGCAGAATAACATTAAGCATATCCGATGGTTTTCAGCCCCTCCCCTCCCCGCTTCTGATGTCCACTGACAAAACCTTTCATCGTGCCTGCTGAGGGAAATTTCTCCTGGCCCTGGTCTTCGCCTTGCCCCTCTCTCCATCTGTTGGTTGTTGCAAGAGGCAAAAAAAAGTGCCCAGAAAGAAAGGTGGTATTGGCAGGGTGGGATGGGAGTGCTGAAAGAGCCAGGCCCATCCTGAGACTGCAAACCCTGGCTGTGATTCTGCAAGGCTTGGCGGTGGTCGGGCCATCCTTAATTATTTTGGATGACCGTCAATGGGGCATTCTTTCTCCCTTATGACTGCTCTTTTGAAAAAGCGGGCTGCAGACCACCCACGACAGGAAAGACTGATAATGTCATTTTTTCTTTTGCTGGTCTGGGGAGCACAAGGGAAGGATTCACCCACCCACCCTGTTTCTAAGCCCTGGCGGCCTCCTTGAAGGCCCCTTTCCGCGGAGGGCCTTGTTAAGGTGTGAGTTGGTCTTTGTGGTTCTTTCTCCGGAACTGTAATGTGATAGGAAGGCGGGAGAGATGCTCAGAAGGTTGGAAATGTCAGCGCTGCTGGTTTAATCTAGGCAGGGGGGTGTACTCTCTTCCTCTCCCCAGCCTTTAAAGGGGGTTTATTATTCCTCTCTCACCCTGAAACAAGGGTATACGTTGCCTTCATTCTTACAGAAAGGTGCTTGGTGTGGTTCTTCTCAGGTAGACTGCCTCTGGCAACGGAGCTTTGTTGTTGTTCCCTTTCACTGGAAGGTAATGCGGAATGGGTGTCTGTGTGGAGAGTGCAGTCTTAAAATGAAAGCCAGCTCTTTCGGTGTCTTTCTAACCTTTAAAACAATTTAAAATGGTGAGCTATCCTGAATGGAGGAAGTTGGTGAAAAGCTAAAAGCTTCCGGTGACAGAACATTTATCTTCGGAAAAAGGCAGGTGAAATGGGGCGGATTAAGGTGAACTGGGAAGGGAGCTTTTCATCCTCCCTGGAAAAGCACTTTGCCTTGTGGGAGTGAGGTCCCTTTTTTTTACAGCCCCAATTTTTAGAGGGTGCATGTGTATCTTTTCATCCACTTTT
>JANHZU010004533.1:0-12178 GCA_032468055.1 Acrochordus granulatus
GGTAACATTCTTCCAGGATTTGCTCTTATATTTGCATATATACATCTATTTAGTCTTTTAAAAGAGTAAGGAGAAACATGCAATTATCTATGGACATCTCATAAAGATAAAATAAATTCAAAAACTTTAATTAAAATTTATTCAAAAGAAAAAGTGTCTTCAAAAGAAGCAAAGAAATTGAAGACCCTCTCAAAAGAAAAATATTTTTGGCAAAACTGGAAAAGTATTTTGTGTAACATTAACACCCAATATTTCTTACTAAAACTATCAGCTCCAATTTCTCTGTCGATTTATTTCATCTTGCAACTTTTTTCTTACAACATACCTCTTTGTCTGCAGCCACAGCCAAAACGGGTAATTGTGCATGAAAATGCAGGCTGCTAATACTTCTATTTCATAATGTAACTCATAAATGGTTTTCATTCATGCATCACTTGGCACAAATTACAAATCATGCAACTGAATGACATTTGTTTGACCTATCTGACACTGGTTTTTATGCTCTGAAACAATTATGACAAAAACATGTAAAATGAAAAAAGTGTAAAACCCAAAACGGAACCACAAATATGAAAACTAAGCAAAATGAAAAGTGTTCTTATTGCTGGGACAACATTTTCATTTAGCTAAAATCAACCAAAGGTCACCAAGGGATTCTCATCTGGCATCACTGAACTCATGTTCATCTCTGTTAATCTCCCACAGTGCACAGGCAAAGGACATAACATTTAAAGGTCTCTAGTTTCAATCATTTCTCTAGTCTAAGGTTGTAAAGACGGGCTCTTCAGTGAAGTAGAATAAGGAGCTAATTTCAGATGGCAGAAGGTGGTGACTAGGGAATGATGGTGGCCGTTTCCAAGAGGGTTTCTCCTGAGCATCCCTCCCAGTCATTTTGCCTGAATTCCACAGCAGATTTAGTCCTCTCATGCAAGCTGCAATGATATTGCCCCAGGGCTGGTCAACTATCTTCCCTGATAGTTGTCTGAACCTGCTGTCCCCATCGCCAGTGGTTAAAAAAAAGCTTGCTTGCCAGCCTGGTCAATTACTGCCCATGGATTAAGAGGGGGCCATAATTTCTTTCATCTCCAGCAGTTAAGATACCTTGGGCCAGTTTTGTTTCAACTTCTCCATCTGCAAAATGGGGATAATATTGTGGGGAAAACATTTTGAAGACTTAAAATAAGATGTCCTTGATAACTCATAGAGGTTATCAGAACTTTTACTGTGGAAGAATACTTCACATACATAAAGAATAAACCTCTCCTTGCCCCAGAAGAGTGTAAAGCATAGATTCAGTTATAATGGTGATAAGTACTTAAAAAGAGTTAGAGTAATGGAGTCTAGCTGCAAAAGAAATTTGCAGTACTAAGAAGATGAAATTTCATACTAAGCTTTGTCATTCCAGTTTGAAAGAGTAAAGTCAGCATTTTATTGACACATATCTTTGTTGGTAAATAATATCTGATCAAATATTAAACTGAACCCCAAGTTAGAATTTTAGGTTTAGAAAATGTTATACAATTACCCCTTTGGTGAAAAAATATGTCAAAAAGCAATAAAGATTTTTTTAAATTTTTTATCTTAAGCATTGATGTAGCATTACAGAAGAACAGTTTTTTGTCTATGCATGTGTATGTATGTGTGTGCATGTGTGTGTGTGAATAAGATAAACAAGGGCATATGCCATTAATAATTAACCAACTAAAAATCACAGCAGGGTCAAGAAGAGGTATAAATGGCACTGGATTTGCAGTGGAAATATTAACTGTGCCAGTAAAACAATCCTGGGTGACAGGAGAGGGGGGCTGTTGGTTCAAAAATTGCACATATAGGGATGGAAGGAAAGAGCTATGTAAAACTGCTAAACAGGTTATAAAAATATATCCAATTACAGTTTGAATTCCCAGCTCCTGGTATCCTGATCTGCTAGTTGGATATTGCTCTCCTCTCTCCAGTCCACAAAGAAGTACTGGCAGCATAACTATTGTGAGATGGTGCAGACTCCTCTCCCAAGATACATATCCAAAACAGCCCTTACAGAGGAAACCAGATGCCTAAAATAAAAATGGGGCTTGCAAACACAGAATTGGAAATTAGATTAAGGTACATTTTTTTTCCTTCAGGTTTAATTCCAATAGTTTTGGTGGACAAACATTTTTCAAGGTAGAAAGCTGAAACTGATAAAAGCTGCTATGATGTGAGCTTCTGCTTTTCTAGGCTAATCATATTCTTCTGCAAGAGTTAATGACATGGAATACCGAACTGGAGTGAATATAATATCACAGAATACTAAATCTCAGGTTAAAAATTTCACTTGGGAACCTGCAAACTATTTAAACATATTCATGTTTTCAAAACTGCGATGAGATTTAATGTTTTCCCTTCAGCATTTTAAAAGATAAATACTCCAAAACCTTCCTGCTTAAGAGAACCTGTCTGTGTGAATCTGGGGAAATCAAAACCATAAATCATATGCTCTTTGCTAAATACTGCAAATATGCCAAATACAATTAATATTTTAATTCACTACCACTGGAATATGCAGGCAGATTAGATGAATTTCATATCATGCTGATCCCTTCAGGTGTGAATTATTTTGTAACTCTTAGGGAAGAGAACTTTTGTGTAGCTGCTATGGGAACATGACAATAGATGATCCAACATGACGCTTTCAATGAAATAAACTCCTGTTGGAGTTTAACAGTGCTTTATAAAAAAAATTTTGTTTGATATTAATACATTGTTTGTTTGTAATTCTAAGGAATGAATATTTGCCACTGAGCATAAATATTACAGTAATATAAATCTTTTCTACTTTTTTTGACTGAATGGGAAAATATATTTGTTTTGATATAAAACTGAGGAGTTAGGACTGGGTACTCAATGGCTGACAGATGAGTATGGATTGATGAATATTGCTTTGTGCTAAACTATGGGCTAGGAAAAGCAAGTGCTTTTGGGTGGTCAGTTTTCTATGAGAACTCACAAATATACATCTTTTTTACTATAATGTACTAATATCCTTAGAATTCTATTTATTCATAGAACAGGACTGCTCGTCCTTACTGGGCTTTAATTGTGCAATCAGAAGACTTGAGCAGTGGCAAAGCTGATAACCTGGAAGAGCCCTAAGCAGAATAGGTGAAGTGGCATTTACTCTATAAAGAATGAAAGCATAAATACTGAACCAAAAAAGAGAGAAGTGGGAGAGACAGAAAGCATGATGAATGCCAAGATAGATGTTTGAATGCCAACACAGATAGTTACATCAAAAATAATGGCCTATGGCCATTTACCCATTACCAATTACCCATTAAGGGTAGAGGTTTGTGTGTGTGGTGAGGAAATAAGAATTGCTCAAGTTCATTGGAATCAAATGTCTTTTCTATCCATTCTTGATACTTTCTGACAGAGTAGAATAGAGCAAGGATATATGGATCCAAACCAGCCTCAGATAGCAATGAAACTTCCAACAAAAAACATAAAAAAGAACTACTTGAAGAATTCAAGAACAGGTTGTCATGATGAGTCTACTTTCAGAAATGACTCTTGCTGGTTGTTAATATATTCCTGCATCCATACAAACAAACAAACAGATTCACTTTGCTGATCAGGAGCTAAGAATAGATTAATTTAAATTTTCATAAGACACAGTTCCCATGGGAAGGTTGAGGCTGCAAATTGATCTGGTTTCAGATCAGATGGCACTCTAGCTTTTAGGTGGGGTTTTAAATGCTACCATGGAGAACTCCAGGAAAGAGAAGCTTTGAAATAGGGGTGATTTCTGGCAACTCAGATAGACATGCTAGGCATTACTATTACAAGAGCAATAGTATTGCTATTGAAGATGGATTGTTACAGTTCGTAAAGAAAAATAAGGACTGATAAGTCTGAGTTGGATTGGACAATATTTGCATAGGAGACAAGAACTGGAAGGCTTTATCCAAAGAACAGTGCTAAAGACCAGAAGAATGCTATAGGACAATTAAAAACCAGGGAAGAGTGTGCAACAAGAATGCTATAAGAGGACAGAAGATCAGATAATCAAAAGATCAAAAGTTTACTTTCCAGAAGAAAGCTAGCAAACAATCTTCCATGCAGTACAGAGATAGAAACAGAACTGTTGCTAGACCTTCCTTAACTAGGATCAGGACACAGAGTTAATAATAGACTAGTAAAGCACATGTTAAGATTATATCAGAAATTGCATACACGTATAAGATTAAAATTGCCCTGGAGCTGAAAGGTAAAGAGGAAAAAAGGGTTAAACATTAGCTGCATCAAGTTATTTTGTCAATAAGGAAGGAGGGAGATACTGTTCACAAATGAACATCAGGCATTTAGCCAGCTTACATTAAGCATACAACACTTAGCTGAACTGAAACTATTTCTGCTAGCTGTTATCAGAAGCTTGAATACAACATAGAGAACCTAGGGTGTATTTGCATTCTCTTTCAGTTCAAGGTCCCTGAACCTACAGTATGTACACACATTGTAATTGTTCAGAAAGCTGTTGCTTACTGAATATGACAGGGAATATAGTATATTCAAGTTTCATCAAAGATCTATACTTTGCTTTACCTAGTTTTATTTATCTTAATATCATTTTTCTGTGTTTCCTGATGAAACAGTTGTGATTGGCTGCTGATGAGAACATTTTTATTCATTCTAAACGCATGGATCATAGGAAAAATACACAGAGAGTTTAGGATTATTTGCCTGTCCACAATTGATCAGGACCAGATAAGTTGGGGGGAGCCGGAGCCAGCAAAAGAAATGATGAGTTGGAAAGGGGTTCAGATTTGGCCAAGAACTGTACAAATAAATATCCCTAAATGCACTCCCCCTATGAGAGAGGCAGTCGATAGTGTCTGGGAACGTTGCTGCTTGCTCCATTCTTAATTCTCTTCACATCTGGTCACATGACCACAGTGGAGATGCTCTTAAGGTCATGCTCTGGTTGTTGTTGTTTTTTTGCCTTGTTACCTTTTCAACAATACTCATAATAGAGGAACATTTTAAAAATAGCGGTCATTGTTTTGCGGAATCAGCTTAGAGGAGTCCCTGGCATCAGACCTATCTATAATTGCTTGTAACTTTTGATTGTTTCCCTGTTAGGATGAAGCATATGGCAGATGAGGTTTTTGTTTTGTTTTGTTTTTTTGCTTCTGGCCCATCTGCCACTGATTTGTCTTATTGGAGGGCATGTCTTTATCAACTAGAGGTATCCCCCAGGATTATAAAATCTACATGGCAGAAATATTTGCTCTTCAGATCAATAAGTTTGGTCTTACTGATGCTCTTGAAATATAGTGTAGGCAGTAGTACCTGTTGGAGACGGAGAAGGATTCTGGTTGATCAGTTGTTGTGTGACATCCATATAATTATATGGACTTATATGATTTTAAAGCATAAAATTAAATGAATATCTATAAGTCTGAACATACCCATTTACTTGTCTTCAGAATATAACCCATGTTTAATAACAAAAGGATGCTATCAAAGCAACATCAGTCTGAATGAGTTCCCAGGATGTTTTTCCTTTCCTATCCCCTGATGCTGTCTAGTTGGTTATTTGGCGACACCCTGGATTTCAATCCTAAAATCCAGCTGAAACTGTACGATGTATTACCTCTAAAAATAATGAAGTCTTTTCAAAAACATGCATCTTAGCCCTTCCATAGACCAGAAACAGCTAAGACTTGCCTTTCTCTTCTTTAGAATTATCAGGTTTGGTCGTTTCAAAATAAAAATAGTTGTTTCTGACTATATTACTTAAGTTATGAATTAAATCAAATGTCTGGCCCACTTTCCTTCATCTAAAAATCTATACCAGGTTTTTTTAATAGACTGAAGCAGCACATATGATTTACGTGAAGCAACCAGTGGGTATGTTGGACAGTAGTGGATAAAACTTTTCTGTAACTTCATGAAATGTCCTGCCAGGAAATGCATTAGCTTTTATTATCTCTGTATATCTCCCTGAGATAAAAATCAGAAATGTAGCTAGCAGTCACCCAGGTATAGCCATCAATCTCAGGATTTTGTGTTATTTCAAAATATTCATACTTTAAAGAGTTTTAAAATCTTTCCTCAAAGACAAATATCTAAATATGTATTAATTAATAGTACTTCTACAAAATATTGTTCATGGAGACGTCTATTGTATAAATGTTTGCACAGAAATCAAAAAGTGCTTTGGGAGAATTTTTTTAAATTTCCCTCAAATTTCAAGTGACCCTTCATCATAGTATTTCACTAGTCCTCATAGCCACTGGTTTATATAGTTTATATAGCATAATATTTTTCTTATATTTTAAAGTTATTATTAATGTGTTTCATTATCATTTCAGTGATATGAAAAATATTTTATGGTATATCAAATTATCTGAAAATGATACCAACAATAAAATTATTTTTTATTATTGTTAAGTTTAGATAACATTGCCCAAGTGGATTTTATATCATTCGTTGAATTGCTTCTTTTATATATTCACATTTCAGGGTCACAAGGCAACTGTAAACAACAACATGGCTATTTCTACACTTTTTGTTGAGTTCTGAAGAAAAGCTGTTTGGTAGTAAAGTAGCTTTGGGAGAAACAATGATCTTCTATTTTATGTGCTCCCAATACAGATATTTTTGAGGTTTTTATAAGACACTATTATATTTTCTCTGTGTTTCTCTCTTTAGATATATGTATATGGCCTTTTCAATCTTTTTTAATAGCGCTTTCAATGGAGTTTAGAAGATTATTTTAAGTGTTTATGTTTTAGTTTTTACTGTTAGCCAACTTGAGTGCCCTAAATGCAGAACACAACATATTGCTTCAATGTGTCCAGGGAAGGCTTTTATGTAAGCTACTTCATTGTCTTCCATTTATTCTTTTTTTTTCTGACTTTTTATTTGGCGTTTTTCCCCTTTTCAGAAAAAAATCCTGTTTAAGAGGAATTTATAGAATATCTGAGATATGTCTTTTGACTGATAATAGAAAGACAATTTCAAGCATCAACCATTGTCTCTTGTGCTTTATTCTCTGCATCACATATTTGTAACAAATGCTTGTCTGCTCTTTTTCTATGGTTGGTTGATGATTCTACTGAATCTTGGACTTTCATTTTGTGACCAAGGAATACAGGTGATCATAAATGTTATTTAATCAAACCTCTAAATCACTCCTATAATAGTAACATCAGCTGATAGCCTCCTGATCACAAGATTGGTTAAAACTACTTGTCTATAGGCTATGCAGAATTTGTAATCTATAGATAAGATAGCTGAGGTGTTCATATGCTTATCTGCCACCTACTTTACAAATTATTTTGAAAAATAGGGACTCTTCTGGAAACTTTATGTCAGGTTTTCTGAACCTGACAGTCTTTAGATGTGTTAGATTTGTTGCCAAATCTGTATTGATGCCTTTTGTTGTGCAAATGAAGACATCAAACAACAATCATATGCTACTAACTTGGTTATCTGCAGCATTTTTAAAGCACTTTGTAGTAGACCTGCAAGAAAGCAGAATAAGGGAATATCCACCCTTCTTTTTCTTCTTTAGCATTTGAACTATGGCAGGTCCACAACACCGATTCACTGGCACCATTTGATGCAGTCATAGGCCTGATCAAGGTAGTATCTGGCAATCTTTAGGGCTTTGTTTTATTTGTTTATTGAATTTATATGCCACTGAAATCAGATGACTCTTGGTGGCTTACAATAAAACTATAAAATAATAAAATCCATAAAACCATTAAAAACCATTAAAACAAAAACCCAGCTGAACAGGGAGGAAGGAGCTAAAAAATATAAAAACATATTTATGGGGAATGGAGGCAACTATTAATCTACTAGCGACGTCCAAGATGATGAGTCCCTGTTAGAGCCCTATGCCAATTGACAGAGCCAGGTCTTAAGGCCTTTCTGGAAGGACATAAGGGAGGGGGCAGATCTCACCTCTGGGGGAAAGATGTTCCACAGAGAAGGAGCAGCAGCAGAAAAGGTTCTTCTCTTTGATCCCGCCAGCCTAAATTCCTTGGCTGACGGGATCCGGAGGAGGTCTCTTCGGCCAGTTCTGGTGGAACAGAAATTCACCATTAGGGTCCTCAGGTAACCTGGTCCCATGCCATGAAGGTCTTTATAGGTTAAAACCAACACCTTGAATTGCACCTGGAAGCAGACTGGCAACCAATGCAGCTCACAGAACAAAGATGTCATGTGGGCCAATCTACTGGCACCCAAAATCATCCACACAGCCACATTCTGCACCAGCTGCAATTTCCAGATGCTCTTCAAGGGTAGCCCCATGTAGAGCACATTGCAGTAATCTAACACAGAGAAGATGACGGCATGAGTGACCGAGTGAAGGCAATGTGTCAAGCTGACATTGCTTCAGGTAATCTTTCAGCTGCTTGTCACTGGCCTCTACTAGGTCATCTATCCACCCTATATCCTTAAATTAATCCTGTCCTTTGCTGATGCTGGCTGGATTCTAAGTTGGTTGACAAAAAATTGCCCAGTCTGAGATGCTTTGGCAGCAACTTGTTCAGCTACAACACACAAACACTCTGTCATGTTTCAAACCAATGATCCTCTGCATGTAAGGCAACAGTTATAACTATTTGCTACTGTAATATAGTAGGTAACTATAGATGATCCAGAGATTAGAGAGTAGCAGGGCCCTGACTACAAACCCAGATGAGGGACATTCCTCATATGGCACTCAAAGTGACTTGGACATAAGTAAAATACATCATTACTTTTCTTGGCCACCACAAATGGTTGGTGGTCCATTGGGGGAGGCAACCTGATAGTGTTTATTGAATGAAATATGATAGAAAGCTAAGTGTGTTTACTTCATTTATAATGTATAGAAGCACAACTGTCTTTGTAGTCTCTGGATTACAAAGTATTGACAAAATGCTTACCTTTGAGTCTGATAAAATGGAGAGAGACAAAGATGTACTTTGTAATACTGCTCTTACTAGCATTTTGAACTCTAGTGGAATATTTCATTTTATTGATGGTGATATTTTTGTCTTACAACAGGATTGAAAAATCTGTCATTATATGCTAAAACTTTTAATTGGTCAAATTTAATTTCTACTGAAACTATACTTTTAAAATGAAGTTACCCTCTCCCCCCAAAACCTATATTGTCTATGGTAGGAAATGAGACATTGATTTATCAGATGCCCTTGATTCTAGAAGAGAATATTGCTCATTTCCAAATTAAATGTTGCATTTAGTTGATCTAAATACAGGTCAGATAGAAAGTATAGAGTCTACTGAAGCAAGTGCAACCATTGCAAATGCCAAAAGAAAATGCTGCAATTCAAAGAAGACTTTCTACAAGTGATACATAAATGCTGTTGTTCCAAAGTGATACATAAATGCTGTTGTTCCAGTTGTATCTCATTCCTTACAACCCCTCCCAGATTAGAACTATTCTACGAGATTGTCCATCTAACTGAGCTGAATGAACCTATTTCTTGTTGTTTCAACATATTCCAAGTGTCTTAAGTGATCTGCAAACCAACTTTTATTTTTTTTAAAAAAAGGGTACTGCAGTAACCATTGATAGCTTCATTATCACCTGCAGAAAGACACATTGTTTAGCAACTGATTTCTTAGGAGCAACTAAAACCATGTGATCCGACCTGTATATCTGACTAAACATTTATCTAGAAGAAAAATATCAGCAACGTTCCTTTGATCAGACAAATAGGTGATGAGGTCATGGCGTATAATTGTTTAAAGTTCTCTGCTTTCAAAGGGTTAACCCTTGTCCTGTTAAATTTCATAAGATATTCCTCTGAGGAATTGTTCATTAAGTAAGGCTTTTAAAAATCATGGATTTTGTCATTCCCAACCCATTTAGTTTTACATTGTTTAGTTAACATTGTAAATCAACCCACTGTTTTTGATTTTTTTTCTTGCAACGTGCCCTGGAATTCATGGAAGAACCTCCAGTAACAGAAGAACTTTCTTTGGTAGTATTCATGTAATTAGATTCAAATATATTGAGCCCACCACTGAAATATTAATTTTTAAATATTCATGCCAATAAAAATATATGAAGATATGGACGTAATTTTTAAAATATAAAACTTTAAGTTTCTACAAAAATAATTTTTTGAAGATGATGATCAAGGATGCGAATCATAATAATCTTCACATCATACAGTTTGGAGTCAAATCCTAAAATTGCTTCCAAAAGCAACTATTAGTTGAATTTACAGATTGTAATGGATCCTAAGCAGCAAATACAAGAGGATTAATTTATCTATAAATAGTAATCAGTAATTCTGATTCTGTAAACATTTAATGTTAAATAAATAAAATTATTTTTAAAAGCCAATTTTTAGTTGTGTGAATATCAGCAGGCATGCTACATGTTTTGGATAATTCAACATATCAATAAATAAAAAGCATTTTTGTTGTGTGTAACCCAGAGTTGCTTGTGAGATGAGCAGCTCTATAATTAGACAAATTAATAATTAAGCATGTTAAAAAACACCACATTTTGATGTTAGAGTTCATTATGTTAGATTTATAAGGAAACACAGTTTAAGATTATTTAGTTTTCAGCTGATGTGTGTATTATTTTGTTAATGCATCATTATATTTCATATGATTATAATGTTCCTGTTCTTCCCATGTTTAGAACTGAAGCATATCAAAAAGTGTAAAAGAGAAAAGAGAATTTCACAAAAAGCAAAACTGGATAAAACATTAATTTGGAAAAAATATTCTGAATAGTTTAATATCTATGCAAAACACATCATGTCTTTGTTTGCAATGTCTCAGGTCCTGTAGCCAACATAAGAAGAAGGCACAGTTTTTTCTAAAGTTTGTTCAAACTTAGAACTCATTTTTTACTTTGGAATGATAAAAGATTGAGTCAGCTTTGCTGAATTCAGGCTATGACACAATTTAATCATTGTGTGGAAAAGAACATAGCAAGTGTTTGAGGTTCTCTTTCAAAAATAATTGGCCAGTCTTAACTTTCAATTGCTTGCTTAAACTGCAATTCTACACAATGACTTACAAAGTAAGTCCAGTTGTATATTATAAATTTATTTTCAAATAAATATGAGGTTCCAGAATGCAAGAATCAGCATAATTGATTTATACTAAATTGGTTTTATACTAAACCAGCACATGTTTCACAATTTACAGTTGTCCCAATCCATCTGAAACATTCATTTATATTGTATTTATGTTTATATTGTAAGCAAGTATATATTTATGTACACATAATTTTCATTTGAATAATCCTGATTCCTAGCCTAATTATTAACCAAAATGATACATGTGGCTAAGGCTGCACATCATATGCACATACCTATTACTCCTAACTGCCATTGCATCCATGTCCATTGCACTCTCAGTTTCCTGACTGCCATGCCATATGCTGCCCAGTGAAGATTCTGCTGGTTCAAAATTGAATATATACTTTAAATAAGTACTTAAATTATGTACAACTGTAACCAAGTGTTTAGCATTATTCTTACAAGTCTCTTTGGAGCGCTTATACCTTGTTCTTGAACAAATTATTTTGATACATTGAAATCTATTAACTTTGCTTCCTGGTTTTTGATTCTTGGGGGGGGCGGGGGAATCGTTCTGATTTTGCCTAAAACTGTCAACCAACTGTCAGCAATAATGTTCCCTTAAATAACATCAGGGACTTTATGATTGGGGAGTTTATTACAAGGAGTACAAATGCAGAGTGAGGAGTGAGAGCTTCATTTTAGTTTAGCTAAAAGTGGGACTAAAGATTTGAGGGAAATGGAGGAGCTGCTTTTGGGGAGATATGCTAACTATTGTGTGTACATTATATTCTGCATGCTTCTTTGTAGTTAAGCAGATGTTACAAAAGATAATCTCCAATACTCCAAGGAAAACAAGGCCTGTCATTCTACCCATGGAATCTTCTACTGCTTATTAAATGGGAGACAATACCTGTGGTTTTGATACTTCCATACTTGTTTCTAAGATCAAATTCTGTGTTAGTGAATGAACAATAACTTATCAGATACTGTCACTCCTGAAATGACAGTCATAGAACCATAGGATTGGAAAGGACCTAGGAGGCCTTCTAGTCCAACCCTTGCCCAAGGCAAAATTCCTTATATCATCCCATACAAATAGTTGTCCAATCTTTTCTTGAAAACCT
>JANHZU010004533.1:17451-32726 GCA_032468055.1 Acrochordus granulatus
TTCTTTACATAAGTATGTCTTCTTCCAGAGTCCCTGAGTATTTATATATACAAAACTCCCTTACATGGTTGAGTTTCTCACATCACATTAAATCATAATTTGTTCAGCCACGGCTTCTTGAAAACACAGCTGTGAGTTCACAAATTACATTAAGCCATATGTCTGGATTATCAAGCATGATGGCTGGGATCGCACAAAATTTAGCCAAACAATGTTTAGCCAAAGCCCACTGTGGCTTAATAGAATGGATTCAGACATGAGAGTAAATCTTTAACATTTTCAAGAGGAACATTTATTTACCCTACATGAGACTGCATTTGGAATCCTCTTCATGTGCTCAAACTGAGCTACATTTCTACCCTATTTGGCTACAAGATAAGATGAAATAATTCATGCCTAATTCATTTACTAAAGCGCATCAAACCTGCTAAAATGCTTCATTACTTTCTGTCTTCATTGCTTTCATGATTAGAAAAACACTAAAAATTAGATTGCATGTTTGAGCAACCAAGATAATCAAGAGGCAGTCTCAGTCTTTTAAAAACTAAGCTAAATCTTCAGTAATATTTCAATTAAAAACAGATGTGTATAAGTAATGCAAATTTGCTCTCTCTATATATATGATGAATAAATTTATATATGTCACTGTATATTTCCTAATATCTCACATTTTATATTTTTCCTACTAGATCCATGAGGCTGACAAATTCTTTGGGCCCTACACAATCAGTACATTGCTGTATATTATGAATAATAATTACTTGCATTTTTTCCCTGAGCAATGGCTCATTATAGGCTCAGACAGTAAAATATGTTGAGCTTAATCCAGCCCCTAGCCAGAGACATTCTATCTCTTGCTAACTCAAGCTTTTTCATGGCTGATAAACACCCAGTGGACTCTAGAGATTTCTTTTGATGGAACAAGCATATTGTCATTTTTTTTTACCATCACAGTAAATAAAATATTCATAGTTTTTTTTTCTGATTTAAAAGAAAAGGCCATGCCTGTAGATTACTAAGTAAGCTGCCTAATTGAAATAAAAAAGAACCATTAGAGATTATGCCAGATGAGACCCTAGTGCTCATTACAGCACTTCTCTGCATTTATACTTTTGCATAAGCGCGTTTTCTCTGAAAACTTAAAGGATTTTTTTTACCCCTTTTTCCTTTGACTCTTAAAAGTATATTTTTAAGACAACAAAGCTGCTTCATATTTCTCCACTTCTAAGTGCATTGGTAAAACAAGAAGTCCGATAAGCAAAGCAGAGATGGAGGCCACTCCCTAATCCCCAGGGGACACATTAGTCGGAAAAAATGACACGTGTCTAGTATTGCCTCTCCTTTCCTGCAAGCAGTTGAAACAATGACTCATCTAAACATTCAGAGACAATTAAATGTGTTATCCCACCCATCCAGGTTGGCTTCAGGAACCAGAAACCAGATAATTTGGCTGAGAAGCAGAAACATGCAAATGGGCTTGGTTAATTAAGAGGAAGTTAGCTTGACCACTAATGTTAGTGGCGTATTTAGATGACACCAGCTTCATCAGAGAGATTTTCTTGCCTCTACCTTTCCTGCTGCTTTGATGGAAGATTCTGCTTTTCAGGTAAATACCTCAATTCAAGGGACACAATATGATGCGCAGGGTAACGAGAACAGTAATAGATAAAGGAGGCATCTACCTCTGGGACTTTGCAGGCAGAAAAGTTTGTGTCTTGTGGTCTGTACATTACCGAGAGCAAACAGCCCAGGAGTCTAGCTGAAGTCTGTGCAACATCTGCCAAATGTTTATTCACCGTTAGTTACCATTTTTATCTGCTAGCAGAACACAATCAAGGAAGCTGATGACACCGCCAGCCTCTAACGAACAGCAAAAGCTCAGGAAAACATCGGATGGCTGTTTCTCGTGAAAAGACAAGTAGAGCTAGGGTGTTTTTTTAATCCTCTGGCTTCGCAATGAGGTATTGCTTAAGCCCAAGAAAGAAAGAAGCCAGAGGGAGAACAGGTTGAGGTATGAAATTCAGTGCGCTGCAGGTCCCTTCAGCAAAGCAGCTGGCCATCTGTCTCTCATCTATCTGTCATTAGCTGTCTGTCTGGGGTCCTATAGCTCTGGTAGGCCTTTGTCTAAGCCTGCCTACCCGAACATTAATACTGAGGCATGCAACATCGTTCATGCAAAGCCATCCTAAGTAGGCAAGACCGAGACACTTATTACAAGAGAGCATGACACAAATCAAGGACTGGTACATGACAAGACTCACCATCTCCACTTCACACCATCCTCCTTTGATGTTTACAGCACAGTCTGTAGGACGCAAGACTAGGAGGTGCCTTGTTTGACCTGCTGCATGATGCTGTGACATCAGTTCAGATGATGCAGCTCATTATGGGAAAGGCTGCTGTTGCTATGGCAACTGAGATGTGATAGGAATCCTTACTGCATTTCCAGAGGAGTCCAAGACAATACAGAAGCTTTTTAAAGAGACCGACTAAAAAGGCAAGGAGGGTTGAGAAAGTGCAGTGTCACTGTCTTAAAAACACAAATATGCGCAAGCATTGTAACTCTGTCCGTCTTTATTCAGAGAAAATATCTGGGAATTTATCTTTCTGCTCTAGCAAAGATGTACATAATTAATTATCTGTTCAAAATTATTTCTTTGTAAAGAAAAAATGATATTCTCATTTGAATTCAGCCTGGCTTGTTGCAAATCCCCTAGTAGTGTCAAATTGTTTTTAAGTCACACAAACTAATTTGGATATAATCATCTACAGTGTGAAAGATTTTAAAACATGACTTAAAATACTATCCTAGCAAGTCATGCCCCACCCAGTTTAGACTGTTAAGTACTGCAACTCTTAAAAATCCTGTTTGCTTCTAGATGGTATTTTAAAATCCTGTATTTGCCAATCATTTAATGTAAATATCACAAAGACCCTTCTTTTTTAAAAAAAATGTGGGGATACTTTTTATTTATTTAATTTGCAATTCACAAGAGGCAAAATTTTTGCCAGTCAATGAGACAAAATGCCCCATCGTGCCTCAGCTGTAAGCTAACCTGCAGTATCATCTGAATGCTGAGTAGCTGGCTTTTCATCTGTTGGGTCACAGAGCTGTGGACCAAGAAGCAATTTAGTCTTCTTGACCTGATTTCGCCCTTGTCTTGATTTCCCCCAATCTAATTGCTGAAGGAAAGGTATTACTCTTTACACCTGGAGTTTTCTTCCTAATTCCATAGAAACATAAAGAAATACGACTGTACCGGGCAACCTTGAACTGCAGCAGTTTGAAAATTCACACTTAAATTTTTGACACATTTTTGATCTTTGGCCAGCACTGCTGAGATTAGAGATTAGGTTTTGGCAAAACTGCTTTTCCTAGGCATGAAAACTTCTTTACAACACATCAGAAAAGATCTGGTTGTATGGGCTTCTTAGGATTAAGCCTAAAATTGTCACAGAATCTCATATGCTAATACTGGAGTAATGCAAACTACTACAGCTTGCATTTCCCTTCCCATTTAGCATTTGCCCAAAAAAGACAAGCTTTCCCACAAAACCCATCAAATTAAGTTCATCATCTACAAGCCACAAATTCTAATTCTAGCTGCAGGCTTTGGAGGTCTCAAACCTTCTTTTACATAGGTTGTCAGGTCTACATATCCTTCTTCTACCATATTGTCTTGGAGTATCTACTTTGCAATTATTGTTGCTATCGCCTATCTCCAGTTGTCTCATCTGGCACTCTTTCCCTAAAACTGCACTGTATAGAGATAAAACACCAATAGTCTCTCCACTTTGCTGGCAAATTAAAGGAATAGTGGATATAACACTGGTATAAATTATGTAGCACATCTTCTGACTCAGTACGTATGAGGCATGTGACTAGAAAAATCAGCCCCCTCCTTTGAGAGGCAGATTAATCTCACAAGGTATAAATAGAACAAAACTTTATTTTTGGAAAAAAGGAAATAAAAAATGTTAAATTCATTTTAATTATAAGTCGTAACATACAAACATTTAATGTTGAAGGAAATAAAAATATAGAGTTGCTAGGATTAAAAACAGTCTCTTTAAAAAAAGTTCCAATAGAAAAAAAGTACAGAAAATAGAAAAGCTCCTTGAAAAATGTTGATGGTTTGCTCAGAAGAAATTCTGATTTAAAAAACACATACTGAATAAGCTTACATAGAGAGAATAAATACCAGAAACAAGAAGGTTTAAATAGCAGTAATCATGCCAGATAAAAAGTAATATTATATAATATTTCTAGCTAAATATGTTACCTATTCCTTGTTTTCCCTCTTTTTTGGATATTTTGTAGATTACTGCCCTAAATCAAAGCCTCTGGAGAATAATGTCACTTCTCTCCATTTACCTATCCTTGAAATCCAAATTCTGGCTGCCTTTCAAAAGGACAGCAATACTTTTGAATTGAAGGGAAGGATTTGCGGGGTATCTGCTTAATGCATGCACACTCACTAAAGCCCATGTAATTGAGGCACAGCACGTCTATACCTTGCTGGTAAACAGCTCATAGTCTGGAGTCCTGTGAAAAGAGGCTGACTTCACAGGGCTGGTGTTTAAGACCTGATTATTCTGTTAAGGCAGGGCTCTCCAATTTACAGTCACAGGTCTTCAAGTTATTTTTTGTGGCCCATGAACAATATTGAAGAAACAATGAGTGGCATGTGTTTTTCAGCTGGGAAAGACTACCCCAAAAGTAGGTGATATTGCTCCCTACCCATTTTTAGTAGTTATAACAAGTGAGTCATTAATAAGGATGTATTAATGGAAAGAAGAGGAGAGAGAGAAAGAGTGAGGGGGGAGGGGGGAGCGTGCAAAAAGGTGCTGGTATCCCAGCACAGGAGAAAACATTTTATTTATACATCCAGGAGGAGAGCAATTATGCATGTATCCATGAAATAAAATTTGCTGAGTGTCAAGTGGGTATTACAGATTAGTATAAGAAGAAGCATCTCCATTCTTGGGCAAGCCAAGAGGCAGCTACACCATTCGCCAGACTTCAAAACACCTTCTCAGCTGTTCTTCTCCATTTTCTTGCCAGGGAGCAAGCTAGGAGCATACTGTCCTTCAGCCTGCCTTTTCCTGACAGAGAGTTTCACCTTCATCTCAGGCTAAAGCTACAAAAAGGAAGAACTGCAGTAATAGTAATGGAGAAGGTCGCTGTTTTACAATAGGATCTTTTCATTTAACAGATCTAACTGCATAAAATTTTGCTCTTCAATTTCATCATTTTTTACTCACTAGGCACTGTGATATCATCATCCCAGTGTTATCCCGCAAGTACAAGGTCCACTTTTCAAGTCTACAAACGCCATCATGCTCTATCAAAATGCAGCATCTGGATCCAATTGGGCTCGTTTGATGTAAATGGCTGTTGATCCATGGGTTACAACAACAACAACAAAAACTAACTAACCAGCTTGTTGCCCAAGACTAATTTTGGTTTTGGTCTGCACTCAGCTCAGCATTGCCCAAACGGGCAAGCAGTATCCAGTAGCACAACTAGGAGGAACAGAACTCACTGCCACTAGGGACAGTGATATCAATGTATGTAAAGTCTCCATGTGGTACTTAGGATATTTTAAATCTGAGACCTCTAAAGTTAAAGAATACATTTAACAAACATATTTAACAAAAATGATCAAAATAAGAAAATATATTGTTTGGGGGAATAAGGCTATGTCCAGATGGAATTTTTAATGTTTATGTACAGTATTAAATATAGCACATATTACAGACAACACTGTTTTTCTGTAAAAACAGAGCGTATATCCCGATAGCTCATCTGCATGGCACTCTAAGGACAGTAATTGGCAGGGTTCTTGGGTGAAATTTAAGCCACAAGAAAAAAAATCATACAGGAAATATCCTGGAATGGTGCTTGTTAAGTATGGATTTTTTTCCAAAACAAATTGATTGCATTGCATTTTTCCTCCCAAGGAACAGTTAACCAGATGTTTTGTCTCTTTTAATCCAAGGTAGTATTCACCTGGATTTCTGTAACCCAGATGCAGTGGTTGCATAAGTTGCATTCTTGGAGCCAAAGTTCAAGACTTTGGTGTCTTTGTGAGAGAGTTGTTCAGCCATTGAAGAGCTGGAATTTGTGAAATCAGTTGTGCATCAAATCTTAGAATCTATACAGCTGGGCTCATCCAAAGCAGTAGGAAAGGGGGAAAAATGTGGCTGTATGTTGAAACCATATCTGGGCTCACTTCCATTCTATGGTCGACTGAACATATCATGGAGAAGAAATGAAGATCAAGGGCTTTGTTAGAGCAGCAATCTCTGGGAAGGGAATTCATCACCACACAAGCTGTAGAAATACAAGCATAGAAATCTTTCAAATATAATATGCATGGGATGGGCTTGTGAATTTCAGGTAAAAGATTCTCCAGAATAACCAGTTGTTCTACTGGCTGTTAGATGGAGTGAAGAGCAGTGTTTGTATCTCTAGTGGTCATACATATTTGTGCAGCCAAGATGCAACTGCTAGATAAGTATTAGCAGAAATGTATGCCCAGGCCGTATCTGAACCAGCTTGCATTCTGTAACGGGACAAACTTTTAAAATAAGATTCCATGGAGAGAAGAACAAAGAAACAAGGGGTTCTCCAACAGCAGTGGGCACTGGGAAGGGAATTTCCAGCCCAAGATATCACAGAAGACAAAAACAGCTCTTTCAACTACACTCTCAATTACTGTATGTGCATTAAGCCAATCAGTTTCGAAGCTTTGCATTCTCCTCTTCTGCTGTCTGCTGTTTTTCCCCCTCAGATCTGCATTTTTGTTGCAATCAATTTGTAATGTGAAAAAAGTGGTTGAACAAGGGAATTGAAAGAAAAAGAGAATGTTAAGTGAATAAAAAATGGTTGTGATGGATAAAATATTTAAGCACAGACATATCCTGGCTAGCTCTGTATTGAAAACAACACAAGATAAAACACCTGTTTCCAGAGTAAATCCCCAGAATGCAGCTTATGAGCTGGATACATATATCTCATATGTTCAGTGAAAATCTATGCAGAATTTCCACATTCCATTGCAGAAACAAGACACTGCTTCCACGTGAAAAAACAAGATATTGAGAATATTTATTTACCTGAAAGAAATCAAAAGTGACTGGAAATCCCTTTTATGAAAGAACCTATAATCTGTGGCTTGGGATGAAAAATTTGATGCCTCCTTCCCAGTCTTCTCCGACAGTGTCAAGAAAGGTACTCAGTTTCAATTTTTTCCTTGAAATTATTGAACTTTCTGCACTTGAAAGTATTGGCAGTTTTAAAAAAAATCAATCCATTTTACACCCTGTAAAATGAATCATCTCTTTCTTATTTTGCATGCAGCTGACCTGGCATCTGAAAAGGCTCCAGCCTTTTAGTTCAGCGGACGCAGCCCAAAGTTCTCATGCTTGCTGAGAACACAAACTCACACATCAAAGTTGAATCGTAACGAGCAGTCCTCCGTTTTGCTTTCTCCTCAGAGTTAGTCATTTCTAGATTTATAGCATGATATGCTTCATATCATTTTCACTGAACTACGTTGACTAACAGTAAGGAAGCTGTTTTTCATTTAGCAGAATTACCCTTTGGAGACAGAATGGGAATTAATTCTAAAACGGATTAAATGAATGAGCATTGCAGGCACAGAGTAAGCCTTAGGCTCAGGCAGCTCTGAGAGACAGGCGATGTCGGCCCGAGGGAGTAGCTTGTCCAAACAATTGCCAAAATAAAAGTAGACAGGACAATGGATTTGGAGAAGCCGCTCACAGATTACGTGGTCATAGCAAACTGCAATTTAGCCAGGATGATTCTGTAGGCCTCCTTTCTCCCAAGCAGCACAGAACAAAGCACCTCTCTCTGGCTTGCTTTTCAGACGTTGTGATCCAGGCCATGTTCAGAGCACACGTGGCTTGTTTTATGCTTCCATCTTGCTCCAGCCTAAAGAAATCATTATGCCATATAGCAGTTTAATCACAAACCGTATGGGTAATTCACAGGCATGTCACTTGGGAGAAGGTGCTCCCAAGCCACTCGGTTGAAGAAATGTCTGAATGAACGTGGCATGAATGCCAGAATCATAGACTCGACAAGGAGTGACAAAGCTGCTCCTGAGAACAATGAGCTTCTGAACAAATTTTTTTCTGAGAAAAGTCTATGAATGAATGAAGTACGCTAACCAGAGCTGGTTTCTCCTTTCTGGAGGGGTGAGGGTTAACAAAAAGTCAAGATGGCAGCCATAATGTGATCAAAGCTCCTCCCTTATTGCATATAATAATAAGGGCAGTTTTGATCACAATCATGGCCCCCATCTTGACTATTTTTATCATATCATGTGGGCACCCTTCTTCTTCTAGCATTGTCTGATGTCACCTAACTATCTAATTCCCAAAACATACTCAGCTGAATAGTATACTTGAATAGTACACTGACTAGTATACTGAATAGTATACTTCAACCTATGCTTTACAGTATTGTGCAAATCCAACTATATTACAGCAGTGTGGAAAGAACCGCTGGGTTTACTGGAAGCCAGGCATATCAAAGCAACATTGTTGGATTCTTCAGTTAATTTTAGGAGTAAAGTGATGCTTCTCCACAAGGTGGCAGAAAAACCACATGATTAGGAAAGGCAGTTCTGTATAAAAGCCAGTCTCTTAAAATCAGGAAATCACTATGCTATGAAGCATTGGAAATCACTTTCCTTCTCTGCACACTTTATTTCTTGGAAGATATTGCATCATTTGGGTCACTGAGGGCTCTATTTTAACTCATATAGTAGAGTGTATCAAGCAGGGTTGGACAAGGTTCAAACAAGTTTCAGATGCCATTCAAAAAAACACATGGGAAATATGTGGCAGATCATGTCTGTGCTCTTGTGCATCACAAAGCACCTCTTCTGAACCAAAAGCACTTCGCGATGTTAACAGTTAATTAGCATATGTTGACTTTTTCCACAAACCACAAATAACACTTGGGGCAGAATTAACTGATTGATCTGCATTTATATCTCAAGCAATCAAAGCCTGATAATGCTCCTGTCCTTCCTCTTCAACAGCCAATACTGCAAATGGAGAAACTACGCCATCTCAGCTGCAACACAGTATAGTATTTTAAAAAGAGATGATGAATTTGTAGCCTTTAAACATTACTGAACCACAGCATCCTTCATCAAGGGCAGTACTAACCAGAATTGTGAGGTTCTAGTTCAGTAACATCTGGAAAGCAGCTGGCTCTCTACATTTGGTAAAAACTCTGAGATTTATAATGTTTTAGAATCAGAAGTGTTTCTTGGAGAGAAAATGCCTGGGTCTTTTCCAATATATTAGACATACCAATTGTATCATTGGATTCATTCAGGAAATTGTTCCACAGAATCCAGAGTACCAATAAACCCATTACTTCATAGATTTCTCCATTCCTCTCCAGTTATTCATAAATATCCAGACATGCATCACCCCATTTGTTAGGAAGTTTTATTGCTTAGGTAAGGGCTAATAGGCCTTCTATTCAAAGGAAAGTGGAGTTTTGCTCAATCAGAATGGTGTCTTCCTCTGCAATTAACAAGTTACATTGGCAATGACCTAGGTTAGTCACACAGTTATTGTTCCAGTTCTAGATAGTGATTATCAAAATGCTTGTTTGAATAGTGTAAGGAAAAAAATACTGTAAAAATATTTTATTTTTTAAGAGTGAGCAAGTCTGAAAGCAAACATGAATTGGGAAGAAGCTAAACAGTGGGTTATTACAAATCTCAAGACTATTCCCAGATTTGTATATAAATGTTGTTAAGCTCAAACCAACAAATCATATTATGGCTTTGTGGGGAATGAGAAACAAATTTATCTCTTACAAAGATTGAAGGCACAAAGTTCCAAATCCACAAAGTGCAATTCAGAGTCCCACTGGTACAAAAGTAAAACACTCGTTCATTGGCTTCCATAAGGTGTGGGTGTTATAATCTGCAAGACAGTGAGCAGAGTGTTGTACACACACACACAAAAGAAAAGGGGATTGGATCACAATGATGTAGCCATTCTCTTGCAGATGTCAACATCATCCTCTGCAATTCATTGTCTAAATAAAAGCTTGGAAATTATCATTACGAACATAACAGGTAAACTGTGGGCAGGTTATAATGAATATATGCAAGTTTTTCAGAGCCTTGAAAAACTTTAGTTTTGCTTGTTGGTCATACTGCAAAAACAGGCAGGGAGGCTTTTGAGCATCTGGCAGGCCATTGTACATTACGCAGGCTGTGTTTGGGGTAGTGAGTCATTCAGCCAAGTATTGCAAAAGAAATAGTAATTCCCTCCCCACCTAAAAGCTGCATAAAATGTCATTCATAAATAATTTTCTCTTGTTCTCATTTGAAGCCAGAAAAGATCTACTCTGCTCAGAAGATCACATTCCAATCTATAACTGTGAAATGTACAGTTCTTAAAACAAACAAAACCATCCCATATTATAACTTAACTTCTTTATCTCCTGCATTTTCTAAAGAGGAAGACAATGCGCCTCAGGCCATGTTGTCATGAAATCTTCATTTTCACATGCCTCTCACGTATCATTGGCTGTGATGGGGTGTGGGTGGGGGAGGAAAAAGCAGAGAAACAGATGACTTCATGACACAAAGAGTAATTCTTGTCATGGATAGAAAGTTGAGGGGCGAAATAAGGTACACAGCTGCATTTACAGCTGAATGTTTTCAATTTTAAAAAATACTAATGAACATATTTCTTATTTATCATGCATATTTCAGAAGGATCCAATGATTAAGCTCAGTGTCCTAACTATATCTAATTTATTATATGGCTTTCCAAAAATGTCAGAAACATCTCATTTGACTGATTTATATGTGGATTCACATAATCCTGGGAAGAATCAATATATACAGTATGATTTTTATGTATTATAGATGTGAAATTAGAAATAAGTATTCATTCTACCTCATCCTCCATGCTCTGGAATTTAGGCCAGCTGCTAATAATTTTTAGCCACTAAGGACCAGATTATTTTAGAACTATTGCCCTCAAGGCAGTAACTCTGTCATTCATTCTTAAGCTCCTTTACCAAGCAATATCTTAATTCTCTCTTTGTGATTCATATAAAAAAGCCTTACTATAAAGGAGCACCCCTTTTTTGAAACCATTCTAGTGCTGTATAGGATGCACAAACTAAAGTCAAGCCATGGAAATGTCCATGCTGCTTTCTTAAACTATGTACTAGCTAGAGGCTAAGCAGATCTGTTCTAAAGTGCTTGATGCAAAGTGCATTGCTATTAAATGATGTTACACAAAGTTTCCTTTATTCTACCAACTTAGCTTATATGAATATTTTATAGTCTAATGTGTTATACCAACTCATGTTATGAGATTAATTCAATATGTCATTAATTGGCATGTTGGGTGAAGAAAATGAGAGTGTGATTGAACCAGGGCATCCAGTAAATTACATGTCTGAATGGATTCTGGATCTAAATTTTTCAACTGTAAGTTCAACCTTTTAGTACTGTAGAAATGCATTGGAGTGAAGACACAATGTATTGTATTGAATGTATTGGATATTGTACATTTCATAGTCTTTAAAAAGGGTGCTCAAGCTAAACATAGAAAAGTCCTGGACAGCACCCTGTCAAGAAGAAACATCTCTGAAATATTTTAATACCTTGAACTTCAGCCATCTGTTTGTGAGATAGAGCTCTGATCTCTAAGGAAGCTGGCAAATACAAATGCTTCTAAAAGTACAAATCATGTACTGCAAATCACCATGCTTGTTTAGCAGCCAGTCTCAGTGCTATGCCAGCATGCTTTTGCTTTGCCAAGTAGGACATCTGCATAGACACCTAATCAATAGAAAAAGACAAGAAGACATATAAGTTTGCCTATCTTATGAGGCAAATTTTTCTATAAGTTATAGAACAACATGGAACATTCAATACTCTTGATGTGGGTGGAGAAAGAGGAAACGTCTCTTCAGATGGGTTTTCTTCAGGCAAAGTAGTGTTTGATCTGAAGCCATGTGGTTTATTGGACAGCACATTAGGAGTTGAGAAATCTTGCTCCTAACTTCAGACTTGGGGAAAACTGGCGTGATGTCAAATTCCTCTTCGAAGTTTTCTGTAACCAAAACTCAGCTAAGATACATACTGGTACTTCATGAAATGTTTGTGAGAAAGCTGGAAAAGAAAGCCAGGGAGAAAAGTGCAATATTTATTTCCCCAAAGGATTTATTTTTTCAACTAAGTCTTTTCCAGATTTTATAAGATACAGAAATAGTATGGTTGATTGCTCAGAATCCTATGAATAAAATTAGCACTGTAATGTTGAATACGGCATCTCCATCCTCCAAATTGTTTCTTTCAGAGTGCAGAGGAGAGGAGAGATCGCCTGGTGTCCTACTTTCTATCTCTATTCTGCTACTATTGTGTACATAAAAGTATTAAGGCTGGAAAATCAAAGCCAACTTTCTTTGGGACTGTTCATGCTAATCACTCACAATATTGTTTCCAGTGATCTGGAAAGTTCTATGCCTTTTGATAGATTACCTAATACAAATTCTCCCCTGTTGTTCATCTCCCCCACCTTTCTCTCTCCTTTTTTTGCTTGTCTTAAAATATCATAGGGATTGATTGGGAGTGTATTGGGGGCAAAAAAAATTTACAGTAATTTTCTAACATGTAAATAGTTTAAAAGCAGCACCTTTAACAAAGTCTTAAGTCACTGTTATAAAAGGATCTTGCATCGGTTCACAACCACCTCTGGATCTGTCTGATTTCATGATATCATCTCGTTTGGGGAACTGTGATTATTTCTGACTCTGCACCATTTTATCTGAAATTTGGACTTGTGAATGGACTAACTTCATTCTGGCCTCACTTTACTCATGGTTCTTGGACTCTAGACAACTTTAATTTCCCTCTCCATAGCTTTAGTATCTTCCTCTAAGTGCCTCTCATTCAGCATTGCCTCCTCACACCCATTCTAGCTAACACAACAACATTCAACTAGCTGTTTGGAAAAGCACTCAATATATAAGGAAAATGTGAATGGGCAGTGATGGCCATTTATTTTACTTCCCTCTAGTATTAAGAGGAAATGAAGGATTTTAGTGATGAAGGATGTTAGAATCACAGAATATATGTGATGGAAGGAAATGCAGACAATGTATTCCACTTTTCTTTAGGGGAGCAATCCATTATAGATATCTACAGCCTGTCTCCAGACAAAATTGTTATATTTTCCTCTCTTTTCCTACATAGAATGTGATTCAGGAGACCAGGACAAAGATGAAGAAGGTTTGGTGAAGAAGAGGAGATGGTAAAAAGGATTTTTTTTTTTAATTTCCTAAAGCAACCAGCCTACTAGTGTATGTGTGTGTGAGGAGGGAGAAAGTGTTATGTCTTTGGAGGGAAGACTATCTTATCCTGGGTTTTATGTAAGATTATGATACTTTTCAAAGATAACGGAACACATAAAAGAACAATGCCTTGCAATTTTCAATACTCTGGAGAGCAGAAAGAACATAAAAGCATGCAAGAATCCAACAAACAATCAGTGTGAACATTATGTGATCTTGCCATAAATAATAATCAAATGCTTTCAATCAAAGTCCATTGTTTTCTCATTATGGATATGCCTTGCATAAGAAAATAAAGATGTCCTTTTCCAGACTTATTTTGAGAAAGTATTTGTTTATCATATTTATATGCCGCCAATCTCCTAATGGACTCTTGGCAGCTCACAATCAAAATTTCAACAAATGATAATTTGAAAATGTTCTAACATTTTTCCTCAGACTGGTTGGATGAGAAAACTATTACAGGTTCTCTTTTTGCTTTTGGTATGTAGAGCTATGAAACTTCCCTGTCTATTGTAAAACAAATCAAAACTTCCTTAGCACTCAAGATTTTTACAAATAAAAATGTAAAAAAAGACTAACTTTGATGAGGGATTCGACCGTCAGAAACCGAGTATGTGAAAGAGTGAACCAATCATGATTCAGGCAGAAAACTTTGTAGACTAACTCTTTGGGAATGACATTTGTAAAACAAAACAAAATGAAAAACACTGCTGGTAAATGTTTTGCCATACACTTTCCAAAGAAAACATACCCACACAAAGATCTATTTCCTGCAGGAAACAACAAAAGCAGCCATTCAAACATAGCACAGACAACTGACATGCAAAGATGAAATAACAGGGATGATAATGGCTCTGTACTACTTGGCAGCTTTCAAGTCTAAATATGCAGCCAGCATTTCCAAATACTTCATAAATAAAATATTATTTTAAAGACATAATAAATTGAATTTCTTTCTGGTTCTAGAACATTCCAATGATTTTGTGAATTTTCATGTATTATTTATACACCTCAAAAAATCTGGGACATTTTTGCAACAATTTTCCAAAGCAATTCTTTTTAAAATCTAAATACTGTCTAAGTGTCTATATGAAAAATACTTTTTAAAAAGTAAGGATGTCTTCAGATTTTGGTGAAAGAAAAGGGAAAATATTCTGCAAAATATTCTCATAACCTGATTTTTTCATATAAGAAAGAATGTGAGGCACTTTATTTCCTTTGGCCAATGGGAGAAATATATGTGGAATTATACTCATCTTTGGCATCATGCATCATTAGTGAATTGCTAAATTGCATATGACATTAATCCATAACTATTTTGTGGGCTTGCTTTTTATTCTAGAAACAGGAACTGCAACTTGGCAGGGTAGAGCAGTGATGAAGACAACTGAAAATACAGACTACAGAAACAAATGTAAGCTTCGGGAAAAGATCCAGGAACTCGTGTTTTAAAAATGTAATACTTGTTAAAATAAAATAATGAAGAGCTAACAAGGAACATCCCCCCAGTGATGCACCACCCAAACTGTGGCAAATTCTTAAAGGGATGGGAGTACCAGACTACCTGACCTGTCTCCTGAGAAATCTGTATGCAAGTAAAGAAGCAAGAGTTAGAACTGAAGATGGAACAATGGATTGTTTCAAAATTGGAAAAGGAGTACAACAAGGCTGTATATTGTCATCTTGCTAATTTAATTTATATGCAGAGTTCATCATGCAAAATGCTGGGCTGGAGGTATCTCAAGCCAGAATTAAGATTGCTGGGAGAAATATCAACAATCCTAGATATGCAGACAGTACCACTCTAATGGCAGAAATGAAGAGGAACTAAAGAGCCTCTTGATGAGGGTGAAAGAGGAGAGTGCAAAAGCTGGCTTGAAACTCAACATTAAAA
>JANHZU010004534.1:48776-71475 GCA_032468055.1 Acrochordus granulatus
AGTGGCAGTTATTAAGCAAACATCATGGTTGTTAAGCAAACCCATGTATTCCTGTGGGTTATTTTGCCAGAAATCAGTTTAAAAGGTCAGAAACCAGCAAAAACTATTGTAAATCTTGGTCATGTGACCATGGAATGCTGCGACCAGCTGTAAAGGTGAGCCAGTTGCCAAGTGCCCAAAATACAGTCATGTGACTGTGGATATGCATGCAGAACTGGATCATAAGTAGCTTTTGGAGGGTTTGCCATAACATTGTTTGGTTGCTAAGCCACTGATGTTAAGCGAGGACTACTGTATTAGAGCCAAGGATATACTTACTTTTTCCATAGAAGGTACTTGTTAATTTGTTGTGGGATAAATAATTGCAAGTCAATTTTGTTGTTGTTGTTCAATTACATCACCTTTATATACTGTTTGAATGAAGATAAAATATTGATTTATCTACATATGTTAAAAGAAAAGAAACTTTACATGAGGTATACTTACTTTTTCACATGACTGTGTCATCCTTGCTTTGAAAGTATTTCTATCTTGAATGGATGAAGATAACACTTACAGGTAATGAAATATTTGACAGGTTGGATTATTTCAGCTTTTCAGTTTTTCTGTTACATTAAACTGGATCTACTACCTTCTTCTCTGTTCTTACCCGCCTTAGTTGCTGCTTTCTTTTAGTATCTCTGATAAATAATTTTACAGAATATACACACTTTTTAAAAATTGTTCATACGTTTATAGCACTGTTTGAGTACAAACAAAGGTTCTATAAAGTTAGATTACCTTTATTTGTCATGCTGTCAGGGCTGTTTTATACCATGGCTATAAGCAGCTCTAAAAAACCCTTAGTCTTTAAAAGTGGTTTATGCATCCTATACATAACATAACTGTAAGGTAATTGAATATAGAAATTAATTCAATGAAATTAAATCCAGAATTTGATGCTGTGTGTATATCTTTGTACCTAAATTGGGATTCAGGTGTCTAGGAAACAGAATGTGCTGAGAAGCTGCTTCCCTATGGCAGAGAGACATTACAGGGTTATATTAATTTAACATTCAACCATGACAGATATCACTGTCTACTCCCCCCCCCATTGTAACTGTGAAGAGTCTGCATATCCTTTAGAATATATACATGCGCACACACCCCTTTGGTCAATGAAGTGCTCTTGTGAGATGGATACCATCTTTCCAGCTGATGATTAAGATCAGCGCTGCTTTGCTACTCTGTGATTTGGAAAAAAATAGTTGTATTTTAGAACACTTTTCTAAAAGAGTAAACTGACTATCCATTATTAAACTAATAGATTTAAAACAAGTGATTTTGTTGTTTTGAAAATAGGCTTGTATTTAGCCTTTTTATTATTTAACTCATTAGTATAATATGATACTATTTTTCTGAGCCAATTAATTTTAGCAGATGATGTCAATGTCCTCCTTTTAAAAAGAAGGCTCTTAATATGCTTATTTAACACAGAGATAAGGCAAATGTTGCCCTTTAAGTGGAAAAATGTAGGACCTACTTTGTAGCAACAGTGAAGTTTTGGAATTGAAATCTGCCTGCTTTATTGAAGGACATAATGGTTGTAAGCTCTAAAAATATATTTTTCCTATTTTCTGCATTATGATATGAATTTATACCTTAAATATTGTAGAGGAAAAATTGAAAAGTTATGAAAAGAAACTCTGTACAATTTACCAATTTCAACATATACCTGGTAAATAATTGAATTATAAAGAAATCAGTGAATGCTACAATGAGAAGGTTCAGGGCTAACACATCAGTCTGAATACTTCCCAAATCTGAGCCAGTTTGTCTCTGGATACTGGTTGCTTAAATCTTATTCGAAGGCTTTCCGTAAATTAGAACTGTTGCATGAATAGAATTCTGGAACAGATGGGCATTTTCTGTGATTCAGCACAGCTCTTTTTACATTTATTCATGTACATACATATACCTAAACCACGTTTGAGTGTTAAAAAGGAAATAAATAAAATCAAACAATCTGTCGTAATTCTTGTACCATTAGTGGTATAAATAATACAACAGCAAAATTATCCTAAAATTTTAAGCTTAATGCCAAAGACCCATCTCTAGAATCAAAATCTGTCTTTAGATTTAATTTTTGCAAAATTATGGTACTTGTCCTCTGACCAGGCAGAGCAGAGATAATTCCTTATTCTTTGAATATACTTTTCCTTCTGATTCAAGCTTTCTTTTTTCTTACCCCATGTGTTTAGTGAATATACATGAGTTGTAAATCAGAAAAAGTAAATCTTCATTTCACCAATCTCACAAATTTCTTTCAGTTATCTCTATTCATATGTATGGAAGTAATAAAAAGAGCTTTTGTAAAATGAAAATATTTGACTATGGATCAATACGAATATACCTATTTTATTAACATTGAGTTAGATTTGTGTGATACATTATATTAAATATATAAACCTGTCTGCTTTGCAGGTACTTCATAGACAGCAATCTCAGCCAGCAAAGGAAAACTCCCCACCGAGAGAAGAGGTTCCACCCCCATCTGCAGAAGATGCATCTACAAAAAAACCAAGATCCCGTACTAAAATTTCATTAGAGGCTTTGGGCATCCTTCAGAGTTTCATCCATGATGTTGGTCTTTATCCAGATCAGGAGGCTATCCACACTTTATCTGCCCAGCTGGATCTGCCCAAGCACACCATTATCAAATTCTTTCAGAACCAGCGTTACCATGTAAAACATCATGGAAAACTAAAAGAGCATTTAGGTACAGTGGTGGATGTGGCAGAGTATAAGGATGAAGAGCTGCTGACTGAGTCAGAGGAGAATGACAGTGAGGAAGGTTCTGAGGAAATGTACAAAGTGGAAACGGAAGAAGAGAATTCAGAAAAAAACAAAGCAACTACTTCAGAGACTGAGCAGAGATAATGTGAAAATATCACAGGCAAAGCAATATATTGTTCCAAGATTTTTGTTTTGTTTTATTTTGCTCCTTTCAGAAAAAAAAAGGTTTTGGAATTTTCCAGCGTGCATAGAATATGTGCAAGTTGATCAATTATTTTGCATAGCTCAATCAGACATTCCCTTGTAACAGGCACTTGAGTGTTACACTTTTTTATGTTTTATTGAGACAGTTAATTGTAATTCACATAGGATTACATCATTGTTAATCTTGCACTTATGAAAGGATCCTCTAGCAAGCAAGTTACAGGAAGAAACAACTTATGAGATCAATGAAGGAAACAATAACAGTGTGCAGGTGTGTGGTGTGTATATAATATGCACCATTTGTAAGTGTGTGTGTGTTTTTATACACACACACACACACACACATATAAAATTTGCATAGGATGTAACTTTAAACTTTACAATCTGAAAGTATAGACTGTGAAATCAGCTCGTTAAAAGATGAGTCTTGTTTATACAAACCACTTCACAATGAGTCGCTTTGGCTTTTAGATAAATTGCTGCCTGCTCTCAGGGTGTGGTTACTGTTTTGAATATTTATTTTCTATGTTTATCCCTGATTTTTTAAATTATTACTATGGCTTCCACTTTGGCAGCTTGAGGGGTAATTTTTGAGGTATGCATTTTAAAAATCCTAAATCAACACTGCCAGAAATAATAAAACAGGGAGTGAGAAGATGAGGGACAAAATCAGGGCACCTTAAAAATAATTGCAAGCCAAGTAACTTCTAAACAAAGTTTAGTACATAATGCACATTTAAATTCACAGAGCATGTTTTGTTCTATATTATTTCTGTAGCAAACAGATGGATTTTCATGGACTTTTCAGTGAAAGTTCGGTGCACAGTAGACTTGTCTCTTAATGAGGTCTTCATGAACAGTTGCTTTACAAAATTTATTGTGTGGATTTTTATATTGAACCACAGTTTATAGTGGTATTGTTTTTTGAATGCGCAAAACATCTACACTGTCGTTGCACCACTTTTTGTTAATTTCAGTGAGACTTGTGCAGCTGCAGTTCCTCCCTTGCTCCTTTAGTTTTTGTCTGATATTGATGTTAGGAAAATTGCTCTTTATATATGTTGATGTTGCTTTTCAACAAAGATTTTACAGATGAATTTTTTTAAAAAATAAATCACAGTTATTTTGGGCATGTTGGACTGGATTTAGCCAGTCAAAGAGTCTGATAGTTCTCCAGTGCTGAATTTCCTTTTGTACCTCCTTTGTTTTTGTTTTATTATTCCTGTACTAAATTTGAAGCTTTGTGCATAGGGCTAATTATCTCAATAAGACAAAACAATTTCAGCCAGCAGTCTCCCAAGGTATGCTTTTATGTAATGCGTGGCAAAGTTTATGGAAACAAATGTTCTAAACTTGCTGCACGTGTAGGCTGTGAGAATAAGCCAAGCAGTTTCTGTGTAGTCACTCCCTTGACACTGAAACCTTTTCCCAGTGATCTAGCATAGCAATTCCATTACATAAAGCAGAACTAATGCTGACTGACTCTTCAATAGTATAAGCATTAAAGCTGCAATCTACTATAGGTTCCAACAGATTTTTGAATCCATGGTTCTGACACAAGCAATGTTGCAGTTCCTTGTCTACATTATGTTTTTAAAAGGATCGTTTGACTTTCTAATGGATCTAGGTTGCTTTGTGGACTTCTGAATTCATTCTTGACACATGCTTTGTAACTTTTAACAAAGACCTCATGCAATATCACTTGGAAAGCTATTTTATGTTCTTGCACAGGTGCTGTAATATATAACTGTTAATACTATTTATATATTTGAAAGGTATAAAAGGCAGTGATTAAAGCAAACCTCTGTATAGATATTCAGTTTAACAACATAACAGGGAGATGATGTGTTGCAATACAAGCTAATTTTAGCTGCTCAGTAACCTCTGAAGTTTTTTAAAGGGGCTTCTTCAAAACCAGTATTTGACATCCACAAATTTGTAGCTGTATCCATTTTCTATATCCTTAAAAATGTTGGCTTGCTGACTCTTCATACTTTATTTCTGTAGTATGCTGCAGCTTTAATCAACAATTCAGTAGGCGCTGGATTATGTTCTTCAGATTATCTTTTCAGATTCTTCTCTGAGACATTCTTGCTGAAATCAGTACATATATGTAATATTGGTCAATCTGTCATAAGGCTATTCATCTCTTTGACGGCATCAGCATTGGTTTTTTTTAAAAAAACAACAACACTTCAACCAAAAATTTAGTAGGTATTTTTTTCAATGCTGAATCTTGCCTTTTTATTTTAAATTTCACTGTCAATTTTGCAGTGATTCTTTTAAGTGAATCTGTGGGCATTTTCGCCTGTGGTCTTGCCAGAATTTTAGTGAATTACAATGCATATATGTCTATTTATTCAATATTCATCATATTATATCTATTTGGAAAAAGAATTTTTTCTTGTAGTGCCTCTTAATAAAGCACAATTTTTCCGCCTTTTTGTGAAGTAAGAGAAAATTTTAAAAAATGGTGTTATTGCGGTATCAACAATGTGAATGAGGATTACCATATTGTAAATGTTCTTTTTCCATGTAAATCAACTTGATCTTTGTTATCACTAAGTGATAATTAAATTTTAACTTATGTGCATTGTTAGTCTGTTAGAATTTTTTGGTTGTTAAAATTAAACACATTCAGTAAATGACTTAATTTGTGAAATCATTTTTGGGGTTCATCAGTTTTCCTTCCCATCTTCCTGAACAGATACAAAATCTAAAGAGTAAAGAAAATTCCAATTTTATTTTACAAATGTGTTACAAGCTACAATTATCTTATTATTTTCCCATAAATATTGCAAGAACTGTAGGTTAAAAGGTTTTTTTTCCTGTTCAGTTGTGTCCAGTTCTCAGAGACTGAACAAGCCCCTGCAGTTTTCTTGGCAAGGGTTTTCAGAAGTAGTTTGCCACTGCCTCCTTCCTAGAAGTGAGAAAGAGTGACTGGCCCAAGATGGAACTAGAATTCATGATCTCCCAGTTTCTAGCATGATGCTTTAGCCACTACCCAAACTGGTTCTCAAGAAGTTTTGTATGATCACATTCAGTAAATCTATTTTTGTATTTATATTAAATGAGTGGAATGACTTTTCTGGTAAAAATGAGCATTTAATGTTGCATAGTATCAAATATCAGCCAAAATCGAAGACTAACTTATGAGTAGAAAGAACATTTGACCATTCCAAATACTGATCTACTCTTGGAATGTAGCTGTGTATCTATCCTTACTTGGTTTGGGATCAACTTAGATATAGATATAATTGCTTCAGAAATGTATGAATTTAGAGTTCTTGTTGGCTTTGCCCAATGGAGCAATATAGTTTTTTACATGCATACAAATAGATGAATTGAGGAATATGGTTGATTTCTAGAAGCAGAAAGGTGTCCCCCCAAAAGGGAAAGTAAAAGATAATGTATAGCTTCAAGTAATTAATTTGTCCAATTTTTACTTAAGACTTTGCCTCATTCAACTAATTACAATCTCCCCTTTTCAATATTACAGAAACAAAAGTTGGCTCAAACACCCATATTAAATTCAAACTTAAATCTTATAAAAATCTACACATGCAACAGAAGTTGCAATTAACATCTTTAATGGTTGTATCTCCTAAATGGGAACAAAAGAAAAAAATAGAGCAAATAAACAGGCCTATATATCAAACACATCCGAGTATGCCCTCTTTCATTGTATTTAGTAGTGAGCTTCCAGAGATCACAAGAAAATGGCTGCTGAATCCTCTGTACATCTCTTTGTTAGTTGGGGAAGCCCGCCCTTTAAGTGACATGGTTACATGTATTTGATTAAAAGCTGTAATTCAACAAGAGCATTCCCAGGCACTCTATGAAATGTCTTAAAGATGCAGGGTTTATTTTCAGTGTCCAGTCCAACTCTGGGTCCCATAATATGATGGGGCTTTTTTTCCGAAAGGGAGCTAAGCGACAAAAAAACTAAATGCAACCGTGACAATAACGGTTTGTGATGGCAAACCGAGTTGGCAGCAGGGCATCTCTTTTAAACTCTCTTTTAAACTCTGGTCCAGCCAGGCCCATCGAGTGCAGTCTCGTGTATCCATTCTTCTCCAATACAGGTAGTCCTCCTTTTCCTGTCAGAAACAGTGGACACTAGACACTTCACCGTCATCTCACTTCTGCTGTTGGACTGTGGCAACAAAAAGCTAAGAAATGGTGTGGCAGGAAAATGCTTTAGATCCATTGGATTCCAGGCTTTTCTGTTCCTCAGGCCTCTCCAAGTTGGATAAAAAAAAAGGTAAGCAAATTTGGAATGGCAAATTTAAATCCCTTCTGTAGCTGACAATGGAAGAAAACCATAGCCACTTTTTCCTGAAAGTAAACAACACTTAAGATTTGCCAATGAGCAAACAAACCTTGTCAGCATTGTTATCAAGCTTAAGATATTTAGTTTTGTCTTACAAACAGAGCAGTAGGATAAAATAGGCATTTTTGTAGCAGGAGCTCAGACAGAGAGGTTTCTGCTAGGAATTCCATCCTTCATGGACAAGCTGGCAGTTCCAATTTCCAAGATGGCATCTTCTGATCAAGAACTAATCAGATTCAGTTACTTTATTGGCCAAGCATGATTAGACATGCAAGAAATTGGTCTCCGGTACAGCAGCTCTCAGCGTGCTAGCAAGACAACAGTAAATAAAATAACAGTAAATGAAGTTAGATATTCAGCAGTAAAGTGTGCCTTCCAATGTCCAGGAGTTTTTTTTTTTTCTGGAATATGCAACCTCTAAAGACTTGCAGAGAGAACTGTGGAATTGCTACAAAGTACGAGAGCTCGCTTCACCAAGGCTGCCATCAGCGGCGCCATCTTGAGGGTCATCAGGATACAAAAGAGATGCTGAGACCTACCTGTAGAGACAGAGATCCAGCACTCACTCTCCACCTCCTCCTCCATGAGGTGAACCAAGAGCAGCCAGGGCAGCGGTGATGGTAGACACTGGCTGGCCAGGCAAGCAGGTGGCAGGGGTAGGCTCCATCCCGCCCAATTAATCAAATATAACTCATAATAAACATGTAAAATTTCCAGGTGGCACAGACTTACTGAATTGTCTAATGTCAGAAGGTTCTAAAGGCTCTTCAAAGAACAGATAATCCACTGAAATTTGCTGTTTGTAAAAGTCATAACAATCCAAGCAAGCAACTCATTTGAATTTGACATGTATTTTATCAAATCAGAAAGTTTTGTGGGGGGAAGGGGCACATTTATGCCAGAAAGCACTTTGAAAAATCACACAGGTACTTCTTACAAGTTTTTGAAAATGATCATTTCATAGGCTATTTTGGCAAAAATATTTTTATTAATGCTGCTTTTTTGCCATACTTTTTACCTGTTGCTGTTGTCTTGTCAAACATATTTAAATCTCACAGACATATGTATTTCCATTTTAAATTTAATGAGTGGAAAAAATAAACATAGAGGAATTTTCCTCCCTTAATTATGGTTATGAACATACTGTCTCCCTCCTCTCCACCCCAAAACCTGTAATTCATTAATAGTTTTGAACCACTTCTGCAAATATGAAGAAGAATGAATCAAAACATTCTGGAGTGATCACTTTAGGAACTCCAACATACACTTACCAAATATTATAAACTGAGTGGATCCCTTAGTTGGAAAAAAATAAATTTACCTAAGTATTTTCTAATTTCCACTTAGAATACAAAGCCTACAACAGTGGTTAAAAACACTATCCTCAAACAAAGCAAGCCTATGTTAACACATGTGAAGAAAAATAATGCTGCCAGTTTACAGGAAGACAAGACTAATGGAAGTTTTGAGATATCTCACTTATTCAATTTAGACGGTCTAGCCAAAATTAAGTAGGAGTAATTGCTTTTAAGGCCAATGAAGTAACCTCGGTCATGGCTAAGGATGAATATAGTGTTAACAAGGGTAGGCATAATGTGCACCTCAGTCAAGGTGTATACTCAAGCTTTCCTTGCCTTTTAATCTTAGTAGCAAACAATACAGAACAATAGTCGGATTCTGTAAGGAATCTTATTTTTGCATTTGCTGTAATTGCACATAAATTGATCACCCAATTAATTACAAAATACGTATTAATTTTAAAGTAAAAATTGCTCCAAATATGGCTATGAGTATTGTAAGAGATGGGGGAGCAAGCTGAAAGCCCTAATCCCAATCAATCTTCCTAAGGAAAAAAAAGCACTGATTCAGCTATATGGGATCAAATTAGACCACTTTGTCCATTACAAAAAATACTTTCTCAGGTAAAGTAAACTTGTCAACTTAGCCATCATAACTTTCAGAAAGCCAAGAAATCATGATCTGGGAAAGAAGAAGAAAGTAACTCCAGGAAAAAAATTATCAATGATTAAGTGTCTTTATGTAATCTTTTGACTCCTAGGTACCACCTAGATAAATTTCCTCCTTGATGATCTGTCCCTAACCTGGTCATTCAGGTCTTCCACCTGTGCACTGTAATCACCACTGTAAATCCACCTTGCTGCTGTTATCCACTTTCTTCCACCTTTTCAGCAATAGAGCCTTTGCTAGAGAGCTAGCTCTTTGCTTATGGGTTCAGAGTAGGATAATTTGAGCCTGGTCATTTGTGCTTCAAATGAGAATTCTGGGTTGGTATGTTTGATAACTCATTTGCTTTCCTGGTTGACCACAACATTCTCAGGACTTTTCTCCAATATGTCAGTACTGTACTCTTCCTGTCTTGGTTCTTTCAAAGTCCAAGGAAAGGAAATTATATTCATGGACTATTGCTCTGTTCTTTCAAAACCCCATTGTTTTTGTAATCCTCTTCCATTACCTCATTCACTACTTACATCCTAATGGCTTCACTGGGTGCATTTTATGTAACATCTGATAAAACTCCTGGCTGTTATACCTTGTGTGTTCTAATTTGCCTGTTTCTGTAAAGAGAGACTGTACCTCCATTCTCCACCCTTATTTAGGATTGTCTGCCTCCAGTGCTATCATAAAACTAATTTGTGCTTCAGTGTAATCCATCCTGGTCTCCAATTCAAATGCACCACTAAAACAGGTATGTATGCAGTGGCCTGTTTGTGTTGATGGATCAATGCTATCCATTCCCAAACTTTGCAGCAAAGAGAACCTTTTCCTGATTTCAAAGGGCAAAAAGTATTTGATGTAAATTAACGAGCAGCTACAACTACTCTGAAAAGAAGACATCACCTGTGCTTACTGCTTATGCCAGTTATGAATGCCAGTTGCAGGGCAATCATTGTTATTTTCATTAGCAGAGCATAGTGAAGCAGCTATGCTCTGCTTCCTAAACTGATTTTGGTTAATAAAGCTGCAGTGTGAATTGTTTTAAAATATTCTTATTGTATTTATAGTTCTAAGGAAAGGCCAAATTGTCTTCTGCCTCTTGTGTCCTTTGGCATTCATCTCATAGAACTGAGTAGGGTTTATTTCTGATTATATTAGTTTAAGATGAAGGCCCCTGACGTTTCATCTCAGATACATCCATATTTTATGGCAACCCAGCCACTGAGGTTAACCAGGGTAGCCCTAGTGCCAGTCCCAAGCCCAGATAAATGGGGAGGGTTGTGTCAGGAAAGGCATCCAGTGTAAAACCTATGCTGACTTAATATGCGAATAAACAAACAGATTTCCATACTGGATAGGTTGAGGCCTTGGTTAACTGCCAGTGGTACTGTTAACCAACAGAGTACCACCGGAAAGTGTGCTATTGCTGGACAATTCTGTAAGCTGAATGGTGTGGATGGAGAAGAGTGTCAGGAGTGATCTGGGATAGAAAGGTATCTGCAAGAGTGAAAGGGAAGATCTACAAGACGGTGGTGATATCAGCAACGCTGTATGGCCTGGAGACAGTGGCCCTGACCAAAAGACAGGAGGTGGAGCTAGAGTTGAAGATTAGAGTTGGCAGAGTTGAAGATGCTGTAATTCTCGTTGGGTGTGACAAAGTTGGACAAGATTACAAATGCGTATATTAGAGGGACAGCACAGGTAGGAAGGTTTGGTGATAAAGTGAGAGAAGCGAGTCGTAGATGATTTGGTAATGTGTTGCGGAAAGAGGAAGAGTATATTGGGAAGAGGTTGTTGAGGATGGAGCTACCGGGAAGAAGGAGAAGAGGAAGGCCCAAGAGGAGGTACATGGATGCTGTGAGAGAGGACAGGCAGGAGGTCAGTTGACTGAGGAGGGATGCTGAAGACCGAGGAAGATGGAAACGTAAGATTCGCTGTGGCGACCCCTGACGGGAGCAGCTGAAAGAAGAAGACATCTATGTTTTATGACACTTGAAATTTCCCTCTTTTAAACTGGTGTACTTCAGGAAAGGTGACAGAGCATTTACGGGCAGCCAGCTTTTCCACTGTTTACATTTTATGAATTTCCATTTAAAAAAAAAACAGGGCTTGAGACCAGGGTTATATTATTTTAATTATTGCTGAGTAACTGGGGGCATCAACAAATATGCTGTTCACATATAACCCCTCTACGCAGAAAAACCAGTAAACCAGGTATGTCTTGACTCTATTAAAAACATGAGAGGAATTCTTCCAACCTAGAAAAAGCTAAAGTCAGGTTTCTTGCACAGCTATCATGGTAAGCAGGATTGCTGCCCTTTGTGATGCCTTCTTGTTGGGGGTTTAGTGCAACCCTTTTGCTTTCATTAGAGAGATCAGAACCACACATTTTCTAGGTTGGGAGAATTCCTCTCAAGTTTTTAATAAATGCTTTTCCTGTTCTGTTCCATTCCAGTTTTTTATTACATCCACAATTTTTCTAACGCAATACAGATATCATTGTCATCATCATCGCGTCATCTAGATCTTTGTTGTCTGATTCTCTCAATATCTCATTCTTCCAATCATATCTGTTATTTTCTGAAGTTTGAGCATCACAGCAGAAGTCAGATTTTTTAAAAAAAGAGTATTTAGATGTTAATGTGCAAGTATGTTTAATGTACCATTTTGTGCCAGGCATTTCTCTTGCTATAATGATTTTTTTAAAAATTGTGTTCACTAATGCACAAGTTTTTGTTTACATGTTTAGTGATATGTAGTGGACCATTTTTCTGTGTGGGATTCCATTTCATCAGTGATGATTTTCCAAGGCATTCAGCTAATTAGTGAGGCTGGCCCTCACCCCTTTCTTGTTTTTAGGCACTGTCTCCCCACTGTCCCATTCCCATGCAGGAGGCTGCAGGTAAGTGACAAAAACTTGTTACAGAACTCATTTCTTACACGAAAAACTGAAAATTAGTCCTGGAGGACAGTTGCACAAAAATAGTCTCTTTAAGCATCATTCTTGTTCATGTTCATACACAGAGCTTACACTGAGGGAAATTACTCCAGCTGATACTTCAAAATGGCAAAAATGGGGAGAAGAAATTTCTAAGACTTCAGTGAGAAAAGGAAGGACAAATGGCAAATTTTATGCATTTTGACGTCATAATGCAAACCCCAGCCCTTTTGTACACGTAATGTTGCACAGTTGTATTGCAGAGGCTTGAGCTTGCGTCATTACGTCACATCTCATCATTTTGCTAAAACCTCCAAATTGGACAGATTCCTCTGAAGCTCTGTAGCTCTATGCAGGGGATTATTAAGTTTCTCTTAATAGCCAGTTGTCATCATATCTTTTCTCAGGGTCTCTGAAATTATGCTTCCTAATGAACAGGATGAACCCGTCTTTCATGGACTTCAGTTCTGGTATTAGGGTATCCGGGAAACCACTAGTACCTGTTGTATGGCTCATGGTATGAGCAAGGTCCAAACTTTGGACTCGTTTTCATATTTTTGATAAAATGATTTTATTTGCAGATAAATCAGATTTTCTGAAGATTTGTCTGCAAATAAAATAAGATTTTCTGAAGATTATCTTGATTAAAGAGTCATTTTTTAATTATCCATATACATTTGAGAAAATATTTTGTGTATTAAGCCACTTTTATTGGATCCAAGTGTTGTTTTTTCTTCTCTTTTCCATAAATCTCACCACAATCTTTTTTAAAAAAATTGTAGAAACTCTGTATTATATTATATTGAAGCAATAAACAGCTAGGACTTACTATTTGCCACAGGGCAGTTTACTATTTCTCAATTTTAATCCTCTCTATAGAATGGAAATAATTACACAGCAAGCTACACAATGCAACTGTGAAGCAGAGAACCACAAGTACCATTGTGCACTTTAGGTTTTGACTTTAGGTCTCTGACTTTAAGTCAGAGGATTGTGTGCCATTGGCCTGGAGTGTAAATGACACTATAGCAGAAAATAAGCTTGATTATGTTGCCAGATTTCATTTCATGTATGCCAAAAAACCAAACTGTATTCTAGAAATCTATGCACTCTGAACATTATGGATTATTCTCACAATTAGAAAATATATTATTTTCAAAATCTTTGACTTTTTGATGAAATCTAATTTAAGACCTAAGTCACTCTGAATATATTTCCATAAGAGGAAAACATACCTCTATTTTCCCAGCATTCTACCATTTTAGTGTTATCTCCTTTCAATTCTTTCCTTGGTTGTCATTTTCTCATACAAATACATTGTGCAGGCTGGAAAGAATTACAAATAAGAAATAAGGCAGGGAAAATATTACAGAGAAGATTTAGAAATTAACCTACTTCTCTTGGATATTTAATAAACAGAGAATCTTAGGAATGGTAGAATCCATTCAGCTAATTAGTTATTGGCTTTCTCAATTCCTTAACTAGACAACTTTCAGGTGACCCGAGGCTAATGAAACCTTGATTCTGAAAGAACATTCTCTATGTATTTTAAATGGACTTCTTACTCTGGTAAGGGTTTTATTTCATCTAAGTAACTCATTCATTAATTTTTAACATATATATATGCTGCCCTTCAAAACTTTTTTTCACAACAGCATAAATGCTCTAAAGTTATCTTTAAAAAACCCACAAACAATTCTTATAAATGGATATCATCAGTTGGATTGATTGATGATTATGTGCTGTCAAGTCATGTTAACTCTTAGCAACCAGCTAGAGAGATTTTCTCTGTCAACAGAACATGCCAATAATAAAACTTAGCAATAATAAAAGCAGAGACAGAAAAATAAGTGAAAATCTCCACTACAACATAAGAGTACATTAAGTAACTGAGAAGACTAAACATATTTTGATCTAGTGCCAAATAGATCATAAGGTTTATACTAGGTATGCCCATCTAATGAGGGCATTCCAGAATTGGGAGGCGTCACTGTAATGGTATGAGGGAAACAATGTGGGAGAGGTGCAAAAAGATGCTGCCCATGGAGCAGTAAGTTAAGAAACAGCATAGCCTGTGGCCGGACAGCGGCTGGAGCAAGAGGCTCAGAAGGGACCTTCCCTCGTTTCTCAGGCTGTAAAGGAGACAGCGAGAGATTTGTACCTTCAGACTTGCATGATTCTGTTAATGTTTTTTCTCATTTTGTTTCCTTTCTGGTCTACCTGATAAGGCTGACTTCAGTCCTGAAAGTATATTTCTGTCATCGCCTCTGACACTGGTATTAGGGTATGTATAGGAGCGTGTGGGAAAAGGTGTTACTTCAGATACTGTGATCACAAGCTGAGATGTGTGACACAGAAGATTAACTCTTCTTGAACTGGTCTCTTCCAGTCCCCATGTTCCAGGTGTGTTGTAACACTTGTCCAAGGGACTGGAAAAGATCAATTTATATAACTCCAGTATAAAAAAGGCAGTTCTTTAACTGCTGAGCACGTGCAGATATCTCACATGCTATCAAGATAATGCTTGAGATATCGCAATCAAGACCTGGACAAAGAACATCTTATTAGAAGCAACAAGGGCACCTATGACCAGACTAGTAATTTCTAATGGATTCTGGAAAAAGTTAGGGAAAGGCAAAAATAAGATATTTTTTTGCTTTATTGTTTATACAAAGTCTTTTGACTGTATCAACCATCTCAAATTGTGAATAAGCCTTTAAAAATGTTTTGGGACATCTTATCTGCCTGTTGAAAACAGATATGACTATGATGCAACAGGATGGAATATGGAGTTCTAAATTTATAAAGATGTGTACCAATGTTGCTTACTGTATACTATATAAATACTTAATTTATGTGCAGATTCTAACCTGAGAAATGCTGGATTAGAATAATCATTGGAATTAAAACTGCTGGAAGAAACATCAGAAATATTTAAATATTCTGATGACATTATTCAAATGGCTGGAAGTGAGGAAAATTTAAGGACTCTCTTATTGAAGATGAAAGAAGAGAATGAAAATGCTAGTGTGCTTCTCAGTATTAGAAGAAACAAGCAAACACACTTTCAATCAACAGGGAATACTCAATGAAAATAGGTGATGAAGAAGTTTATTACAGATACTTTTTTGGCCTAAAATGGTGACACATGCAAGGAATTTTACTCTGGTACAGCAGTTCTCAGTATACTTGCAAGACAACAGTAATAAAAATATAACATAAACAAATTATATATTCAATATTAAGTGTGCATCCAAAGTATTCAGCCAGTAGAAAAGGAATATCGTAAAATGTTGAATTAGAAGCATTAGACAGTAAATCTTTTCACTTTGCATCCTGTTGTATAGCATGAGTCATGTGTTCAACTGAATGATGGCATGGGGGAAAAACTGTCCCTGTGTCTGGTTGCTTTAGTATGTAATACCCTATAGTGCCATCCAGAGGAAAGAAGTTCAAACAAATTATAGCCAGGGTAAGAGGGGTCTGCAGATATTTTCTCTGCCCTTCTCTTGACCCTCTTAATATACAGGTCCTCCATGGAAGGCAGGCTAGCTGCAATTATTCTTTCTGCAGTCCTGACAATTTTTGTTGGAATCTGTACCTGTCCTATCTGGTTGCTGCAATGCAGTTAGATATGTACAAAGGACAGACTCAATGATTCCTCTGTAGAAGTGTATCAGCAACTCTTGAAAGAGGTTGAATTTCTTGAGCTGACTCAGGAAGTACATCTCTGATGTGGTTTCTTAATAATGGTGCAAATGTTAGCTGTCCATTTCAAGTGTTGGGAGATTATAGAGCCCAGAAACTTGAAAGACTGTAGCACTGATACTGTGTTGCTGAGTATGGCAAGATGAGGTGAAATAGGAGGCCTCTTCCTAAAATTCACTATCATCTCCATGGTTTTGAGCATATTCAGCTCTAAGTTTTTTCAACTGCACCACAGGACCAGCTGTTCAACCTCCCATCTGTATGTAGACTCATCACTGTCTCAAATCAGTTCTATGACCATTGTATCATCTGCGAACTTCAGAACTTTGACAGGGGTCTCCAGAGATGCAGAGGGAAAAGAGGAGTGGAGAGAGCACACCACCCTGAGGAGCACCAGTACTGATTGTCTGAGTATTGGATGTAATTTTCCCAAGCCTCCCTTGTTGCTTCCTGTCTGTCAGCAAGCTGGTTATCTGCTTACAGGTATGGACAGGCACAGTGAACTGCATCAGTTTGTAGTGAAGAATGTCTGGGATGATGGTGTTAAATGTTGAGCTGAAGTGCACAAAAAGGACCCGTGTATAGCTCCTTGGGGAGTTAAGATGTTGAAGGATATAATGCATTGTCATATTGACATCAGCGTCTGCTGACCTGTTTGCCCTATAGGCAAACTGCAGAGGGTCCAACAGCGGATTTGTGATGACTTTCAATGGGCTAGCACCAGCCTCTCAAAGGTCTTCATGATTGTTAAAATGTTAAAGGGACAAGTCTATAGTCATTCAGTTTGCTGATGGAGGCTTTCTTTGGAACCAGGATAGTGGTAGAACATTTAAAACAAGAAGGGACATACAGTAGCATAGCTCCAGTGATCTATTGAAAATGTGTGCGAAGATAGGGGCCAATTGTGCAGCACAACTTTTCAGGCAGGAAGGGGTCATGCCATCTGGGCCTGGTGCTTTCTGATTGTTTGTTTTTGAAGGAGACTTTGGGGATCTTATTATTTTATTTACTTCATTAAATTGATTATAGCTGCCTACTTCAGCAGATTCTCGAGATTAAAAAGAACAGGCTTTATTTATTTATATGATTTATATAGCCACCTACCTCACACAAGTAATTCTGGGTAACTTGCCAGATTAAAACACAGAACACCCACCATATCTACTCTCCAACACCAAAGGATAAACAATAAACTCACTAACCATCCGTAATAATAGAGCTCATTTACATACCTGATCCAAATGCCTGGAAAACAGCCTTGTGAAAGGACAAATATGTCTTGAAAAGAGAAATGTTAACTGAAGCCAGGAAATCAAATAATTGGAAAAAAATCTACACAATTAAAGTGCAAAGACATCAGATTAACAACAAAAGTATAGATTCTCATCCCCATCTGTTGTTGTTGTTCAGTCGCGCAGTCGTGTCCGACTCTTTGCGACCCCATGGACTGCATTATGCCAGGCCTCCCTGTCTTGCATTGCCTCCTGGAGTCCTCCCAAGCCCACACCCACCACACTGACTATGCTATCCATCCATCTCATTCTCTGCTGTCCCCTTCTCCTCTTCCCTTCAATCCTTCCCAGCATCACAGTCTTTTCTAATGAATCCTCTCTAATATTCAGCTGCCCTGTAATTAATTGGTGCCTCATGCTCTGGAATGCTAGAGAACAGGACACAGCCCTCTTTTATGTGATCCCTCTCTGGTACTTTATTATTTATTTATTTGTATCCCACCTTTATTAGTTTTATAAACAACTCAAGTTGGCAAACATACTTAACGCACCTTCCTCCTCCTTTTTTCCCCACAACAACAACCCTGCAAGGTGAGTTGGGCTGAGAAAGACTAACTGGCAGAAGACCACCCAGCTGGCTCTCATGGCTAAGGGTACTAGAACTCACAACCTCCCAGTTTTTAGCCTGTTGCCTTAAGCACTAGACCAAACTCTCTCTCTTGATATTGATAAATGCCATCTTATCTTCCCCCTGGGGTCTTTTTCCCAAAGCTGAACAGACCCAATGGAATCCTAATTAGCCTTCTTGTCCTTCTCCACATTTATTCCATTGTGGCTGAATTCTTCCTGAAACAATGAGCTTATAATTGGATGCAGCCATTATCAAGCCAGGTAGGTCTCCCATCTTATTCCAATACTTACGTATTTCATTTATTTTTCTGTTGTATTCGTCACTGAAATTTCTGCCAGCTATTTCAGCCATCCTCTATCAATTATCCAGATCATTTTGATTTTTTTTTATTTTAGAGAACTGGCTCCACTACCTATTTGTCATCATGTGAATTTCACAAGCATTTCCTTCACTGTCTCTTCCAAATCATTATAGAAATCTTGAAGAGTTAAGGGACCTTGAACCAAACCCTGCAGCGCTCCCATAAGAAATTATAAAGGACCATTCTTCCAATATTGTTTTTAAACCAGATGGCTAGGGAGAATCTCTTTGCATCCTTTTCTCTCCAAACACCTCCTTTGCAATTGACAGTTTCTGCTCTCTGCTGTCTGAAAACCATAAATTGTATGCCCTTGAAGGAATCTGTATTCCCAGATGGACTGATGATCTGCTCACTGATTGGGGACCATTTGTTTCATGTTATCTGGGCTTAACGCTCTTTGATAACGTCCTTATCAAAGGACTGGTGGTCTTCTGCTCACTAAATGGGGGATTCCCAACTGCCCATCTTTGGGGACAATTGCTGTCAGTGAGAGATTGAATGAGGACTTTCCTGACTTCAGGAACTATTTCCTGTTCAAACATACTCACATGTACACATCTAAACAAGCATGAACATATCCCATACACACAATCTCTATACACAATACTGCACAATCTATAAGTAAGCTGTGAATAGAACCACCATATTTATTCTACTACTTCTTTATTTGAAATGTAGTTATTAGCTATAAAAAGTCAGATATTATGTTTTCTATGTGAAGCCTAGTTAAACAATTAGAAAAGTGAGCACCTAAAGTTTAACAATCCAGATCTAATGAGATTGAGAAAAGATGGGAAGATCCTATGCAACCTTTCTGCCCCCTTTCCATTTCTACCTGCCCACCTCCTTTCCATTAGTGGGATTTTGGGCCACATTGGGATATTGCCTAGTCTCATAATCTCATTGGTGTTGGGGAACTGAGGTGATTTATTTCCAGCTCTGCTCTGGTTTATTGAAAACTACATTAAAGCTGGTATTTTGGATTTCCTTTTGAACTGCTGAGGCTCTGCAGACCTTGTAAATCTTGTCAGTTTTCCTACTGACACAAACCTGTGTCTCACATTGGTTCAAAGCCTCAAGCCAGTGTTTATTCTTCCTCTCATGAGGTTCAGAACATTTTTTAATTGTAAAAGCACTATCTTCCCCTTCAATCCAGCAGCCATAAAAACTGTGCAGACATTGACTCAACTATTGAGAAAAGTGCTCTATTGCAAAACCAGCTCATTCCTAGCATTTCATCTTCACAACCCACAGGGGCTTTTTAAATGCAACAGAAGAATGGTAGCAAGGCTGCTAAGAAGCTTTTGCAAGTTTTCAATTATTTCATTTGCCATCGTGTAACTTCCCATCTTAGCATCCATAATTTAATGCAGCAGAGAAATGTATACAGCATATACTGAAAAACATGAGGAAGGTACTACCTATTTGTTTCTTTTTTGGAAGGACAGAACTGAAAAGATTTTTCTTACTCCATGAATGGTAGTTACACAGGAGTTTAGAACTTTAATTGGATGCCATTCTTGGTCTCTCCTCTTTGTCAGATGTGGAAACTGAGGGTGAGTATTGATTGGGTCATTGTGTTCTCTGCATTTCAAGATGGGCAGAACTCAGGATGATTACACCCTGCTTCAAAGTGCTTTATGAGCAATCAAAGTGGCCCAGAATGTCATGAAGAATTTCATCAAAAGCTTTAGTGAAGTCAAGATATATTATGTTCACACAATCTGATCAGGAAGCTACCCAGTCAAAAAAATGACATGCCTTTAGTTTGACAAGAATTATTTCAAAATGTTTGCAAATCAGTAGCTTTATGATCTGCTCTAGAAGCTTCCTACATACAAATGGCAGCCATCTAGATTCGAAGGGAAGTTGGTGTTTGGGATAGTTTTACTGAGCAGAAAGAAAGTGTGAAAACAGAAACATAAATAGTTAGGATTATAACTTTTATAAGAAAGTATTCTTGAGATTAGTTCTTGTGTGGGGAGATAAGTCTTTATTTAGGAAAGAGAATTTTTGTAGGAAAGCCTGATTTCTATCAAGTGAAGTGCTGTCATGGACTCTCCTCCATTCTGGTCCTCAAAGACCACCAGTCAGAATCAGAGAAGAAGAAGAAAAAGAGAAGTGGAAGGAAGTGAAGAAAGCCCTGAGAATACCATCCTAACCAACAAGAGATGCATTACGTAAAGACATACAAATGAGTCCTTTAGGCAAGGAAAGGAGATACATAAAAGGCCAGGATCCCTCTACAAACAGTCTGCATCTTTTGCTCTAAGGGGTCAGTAGATCGTAGGAGCAGAAACCTAGCACATGCAAAGTTGAAATCCAACCACTTTCATTTCAGGCAGCTCAAATATACAGGGAAAAAAATTCCCCCACTTCTCTAGCTTCCAGCTGGGCTATAAATTCTGGCTTATATCTTGCTGGCTTCATCACCGTAGGAAGGAAGGGTTGTTTAAAAGGCATGGAGAAGAGAGGGAGTGCAGAGGTTTTCCTTCTACACCATGCAGAGTCCATCCTTCCGTTGTGTGCGAGAATTGTACAACAACTGCAAAAGGGGAGTGAACACTGAATGTCACTGAGCTCTGCCACACCACCAGCTGTCCCATGTAAAAATAAATCCCAACACGCTTCAACACCAACCTGTGATTTCTCCATGCAGTGCTCATCATCTGCAGATCAAAAATGCTTTTAATATGTTCTCTGTAGACTCGGATGTTTGAAGCTTGCAGGTAGCAACTTCAAGCCAAATTCTGTCCAGCTGGCCAATTGCTGAATGCGAAAACTACTAGTTGGTGAGTGCTCATTCTTGCTTCCAATACGATCCCCCCCCCGATTTCTGTGTTCACTGAGTCCATTTCCCTTGCTTCAGAAAATGTTTTTAGCTCCCCCGCAGTGCACTTAGCAACAGGTGTTTGGGTACATTTATCTCCTAGTCTGCAAAATCTTCCTCCTGTTAGGCTGCTAGAGGGTAATCACAATGGAGGATTGGCTTTTGAAAGTGTGAGGTGATTACACAGAAACACACAGAAAGCCTTCATCTCTCCATGGCAACAGAACAACCTGGCACCTAAAGTGTATTTTGCAGGAATTGCTGCAAACATGCAAACCACCAAAAATGCATTTGGAGGGATTCCCCACCCTTCTCATAATGGGCAGGGAGGAACAAGAGGTGGAGGCAGGGCAGGCAATCTCTTCAATGTGGAAAAACATACATACAAACAACAAACCCAACAACACTGCGGGTCTTGTTGGAACATGAGTTTCATCCACTGCTGAAGTGGCAGAGGAGAGGGTCATTGATTTTCCACAGATAGCAAGGAAATGTGTTTTTCAGGAGCTTATAACAGATCTATGGTTGAATGTGAATAGCTGAAGAGTATCACAAACAAAAATATTTGAGTTGAATAAAGAAGTGCCCTTCTTCACCAGAATGCTGAGAATCTTTTTTGACTGCAGCAAAATACAAATTCAGTACTAAGCAAAAACTAAATTTTCAAGATTCTCGTATGAGCAAAGAAGATTGAAAGCCAAATATGTATGCAATCTTTAGCATGACATCTTAAGTGGTACTGTAAGGTACATAATGACAGTTTTGGCAGTTTCTTGCACAACCTTTTATAAAATATCTTACTGTGTCTTTCCAAGCTGTGCCAGAACCTTGTCTGGAAATTTTATCAATTATTTTATTCTTAGCATAAGTTATGATTAGATTTATGTCCAATTCTTTACCAGAAGCTCAAGGTGGCATGTTACCTCCTTCTTCATTGTCAATAAGAGTTGTCTGAGAGAGGTTGTGGTGAAAGATAGGTGATGGGCCAAAGTCACCCAGGGAACATCCAGAGATGATCATGAGCTTAAACCTGGTTCTCATTAGGCATCCCAATCACTACTTTGCAGTATCTATCTTGTACATGATCATTTACAGATAGCCCTCAACTTACAAGTATAATTGAGTCCAGAATTATGGTTGTAAGTCATGCTGGTAATTATGCAGGTCACTACGTGACCATACCCAACTTTATGACCCTTTTTGTGGCAATTGCTAAGTAAATCCTTCATCTGTAATGGGTGTTAAAACTGGAAATAAAAGCTGGTTTCTGGCAAAAAAAATGTAAATTGTAGTCACACGACTGCAAAACACTGCAAATTGCTACAAATGTGGGGTGGTTGCCAAGGACCCAAAATGTGGCATTTTGTGAGGGAGCAACTATTGGAAATTCAAATCTGGGTTGTGAATAGCCCTGGGGAGGTCCATTGTAACTTCAAACAGTTTGCGAAGAGACCAGTTGTAAATTGAGGACAACCTGCATGTTATTATGTGTGAAGGAGTTTGTGAAGCTGATTCTAGTTCAACTGTTTTTGATGATAAGGGGTTGATGTTTGTTCTTAATGTTGTTCAGTCGTGTAGTCATGTCCAACTCTTTGCAACCCCAATGACTGCAGTACGCCAGGCCTCCCTGTCCTGCACTGCCTCCTGGAGTCTGCCCAAGCCCACACCCATCACACTGACAATGCTATCTATCCATCTCATCCTCTGCCGTCCCCTTCTCCTCTTCCCTTC
>JANHZU010004534.1:91919-123341 GCA_032468055.1 Acrochordus granulatus
ATCTTTTAGCCTTTTGTTGCTGTCCATGGGGTTTTCTTGGCAGGGATACTGGAGTGGGTTGCCATTTCCTTCTCCAATGGAGTCCTGTAGCTCATTTTCCACTAGATGTCTAGGATCCCCAATCACATCTCGTGCGGTCCTTGTTAACTCAGGCGACGACCGAGCCGGTATGGATTTCTGTAATTTTTTGTCGAGGAGTTTTTTTTTATATATTTTTTATAATTTTTTGTCTAGTAGAAGATATATTTTCCTTGCTGCTTCCAAGGCCAGAATGGAGATGAATATGAGCCATCACTATAATTCAGTTCATAACTGTGTTTTAAAGACATTTTAGGCTGTATTTCCAGTAAAATCTGGATCATTTGTTATTACTTCACAATTGAATTTTCTTACAGTCTTGCATTAATATTGCTTTATTGTGTACAAACTGACCAACCAACCCTCCCTCTCCACTTCTAGTTAAAATAGAATTATAGCACATTTGTTGAGTTTATCATAATGGAAATAGGTAACAGATATTTCTGGAAGAGATACTTCTGATTCATTGACTTAGTGTCTTTAAAACACTTTGGTTCTAGAAAAAAAATGGGGATTTAAAAAAAATGTTTGCAAGATGTTGGTTTCCTTTTCCTAGGGCAGGTGGAGGAAACTTTTCCATCCCAAGGCCTCATCTGGTTCCTATGAGGGAACTACATATATAAATGGTAAGATTCATCAAGGTCTTGGTTTCCAGGTTGCTAAGTGCAGCTTGAAAGCAACTGTTTCAATTAAATCTCTGGGCTGAGGTGATTTGGAGGGGAAGCCTACTGATAATTGTTCATGGAATTATTGGGCAGAGCATATGTGGATATTACCTACAAGGTAAGAAATGCTATTTGGTGTCAGTCTTTCAAGATAGTTCAGACTAGGAATCCTATGTCATATAGGTCAGTACTACTTTTATTGTGAAGCTATAATAACAGACTTTTGCAAATCTGAATAAGTGTCCCCCTCACTCATTAGAATTACAGATGGTCTTGCCTAAAATGTTTGCTCAGGTTACATTTTTGCCCTGGGCTCAGCGCTCTTATCTGATCTATGTATTGGTAATGGCTCTTCCTCCTCTCCATCAAAGCTACTGATAGAATGAGACTGTCTCCTCACATATGACTTAGTTTACCTATATGTGAGCTGCTAATAATAGTAGGAAAATAGAAATCCCAATTTTGGGAGGGGGAACCTCATTTTATTGCTCCCAATGGTCCTCCTGAAAGTGGAGGCAGATGGAGCAGCAGTGAGGAAGTATCTGCTCATTTACTACCCTCTTCCTGTTCTCTCTCTTGCCCTCAATTGCCAGAGCTTGGGATTGGTGCTTCAGCTTTCACTCTTGAAGGGAGGAGGCTTATCTGAGAAATTAGCCTTGGTGCCCAGAAAGCAATACTTACACCCTCATCAGCAATCTGTACAGCCCAGAAGCAATGAAGGTGCTTGTGCCCAAGCAACCCTAATCCTCCTTTAAATAAAATAAAAACTTGAATAAATTGATACATCAACTATTTTCATAAAGGGAATAAATAGCACATCAGAGTGCTGTGCACAGAATTGGAAATGTTAGAAGTCTCAATAACTACCACCTGATAGGAACTCCAGCAAGCATATCAGATACTGTATGAACATGAGTTCAGCTATAGTCAAAAACAGTTCAGTGGATTTTGAGAATCAGGGTGCTCTTTTCATTTCTTTAGGCCCAAAGTCAATTAATTAGAGCTTCTGTGTAGAGGTAGGGCACAAATCTAATATGGAGATACATGAGAGATCAACACTTAATAGATGTCTTTGAAAGTGAAAAATCTATGGTTACTGTGCCATTGTTATTATTAAATATGTCTTTGTTTATAGTTTAATTTGGGGGACTATAGTTAGTTGGATTTTTGTATTTTTATGCATTTTAAAAGCTTATAATAAACAAATAGTGTTTGCATAATTACATATTGTAGAAAATATGATTTGCCAAAGAAAATAGAAAAAGTGCTTCTTCTGGCCCACCTTACTATTAAACCTTTCTCTTCCTGTATGTGCTAAACTCATAATATTATCTGTGAATGTTGCCAAAAGTAAAAGCTGGAAGAATATGAAAAAGAATATCCCCATCCCTAACTTCTTAATGATCTGAAAATGCACACTTTAGTTGGCATCATTAATTGGCCAGTTTTTTACTCTTTCAACCTTTCATTTTTTAATAGGAAACAATGTTTTAGGGGAAAAAAATTCACTAAGTAAGAGTAGTGAAACTTTGCCTTCAGTCCAGCTATAGTTGTGAATAATGTGGGGATGAATAGAATAATGACAAGCAATCCAAGGAGGTGGAGATTCCCATCAGGAACTGCAAAAGATGAATTCAAACAATTCAACATGGTTGAAGATCAGAGCAACAGATATCAAATGCCAGGGCATGTACTGTATGAGACACACTGAATGATTAAATATAATATTGTTCTTTGATTATCTTGAGCACTTGAATCAATTCTAGAAGTTCATAAAGCAAGGACAGATTTGTCTGATCATTACAAAAGATCCAAGATGGAAAACTGGCTTTTTCCTCTTGAATCAACAACTTTGTTTTTTTGAGAACCAAATCCACATGATTTGAGCCACTTAATGCAGAATTAGACTTAATGAAATCCACTGATTTCAATTTGTTTAAAGTCCTTGCAATCTCTTTGAAAAAGGGTCTGAGGAAAACTTTGATATTACCAAGTCAACCAGGTCCTTCTGAACTCAAAGCCAAAGAAGCAAGTGAGCCAATTTCCAGAAAAAGAAGTACACAGTCATCTCCTATGTTAAGGTAAAATTGAATGTCTTAATCACAGATTATTTCCATATTGTCCATCTACTAGCAACATTATTTCACTTTGGAAACTAAAAACCAGGAAAAAGAAGATAAATTATTTTATTGATACAAGGGCAGGGTCTACAAACTTAGACTTACTTTTTGATTTGAAAGCTTGAGATCTACAAGTGAGTCCATGAACTATTTTACTGCCCCTTATTTCATGATCTGTTCTGTCAATGGGCTATTTAGATAATTAAAGTGGGAGAATTTAAAAGATGTGTAGGATTTTAACATGGGGTCTGTTTTTAATGGTGGGCATCCATTCTTTTGAACAATTAAGGACTATCTCTGAAAATTAAATTTTATTTCTGTAGTGCAATGAAATGTCAAAATATTTCACAAATTGAAGTAATAAAAGAATTCTGGAAACAGATATGTCAAAATTGGGAGGGGGAAATCACATTTTTAATTTAACGAGTTGATGAAATGTGTCAAAACAATCATTTGGGCACTGAAACATCAAAATCACACTTTCAGATTGCTCTCTGAAAGTAAAAGTTTTGACAAAACTTCAGTTTTGACAAGACACTTTTTCTAAGAGGGAAACAAAAGACGACAGAGGAATTAGATGTTTTGTTTTTCTTTAACAACAGAATTAGCATTTGCATTACTTATATATCTTTTTTTTCAGTGAGGATGAGATTAGAACAGTATCATTGTAACAGAGTTATAAGAATATAAATTATTGCTGTAAAAACAGCTTTCTATTATTTGAGTAGTTCATTTTAAAATCCATTATTTTTAGATAAGCCACAGATTATATAATTAGCATATCCCAGGCATATTGCTCCTGCAGTTTTGAATTTCACATCCTCTATTGTTTCATTATAATTGGTGTCTACGTCATGAGTCTGAAATTGTCTATTCTAAATAAATGCTGATCTACCTTTCTCTCAGAGCCTGAAATTCTTCCATAGTGATGAACATACAATAGCTACATGTCATACGTCTGTTCTGTCAATCTGTTCGTATAGTCAAATTCTGACCAATATTTCAACTTTCCTTCTTAGGCATAGACCATTATAGAAGATTTATGTCACACAGAGCTAGGCCCATCTTCCTCAGCTTAATACAGAACATACACCCTATTAATTGCAGAGAATTCCCTTTATAATTGATTGCTGTGGCCTTCAGATAGCTACTCGGTAATGTTGTCGCAGCATAAAAATCCACACAATAAGAAACTGAAACATTGTGACATGAGAATTATAATTTATTTTATTTATTAATCAAATTTACATGGATGCCCATCTTACTGTAGGTGACTCTGGGAGGCACAATAAATAATGATAGTGATGTGTTTTCTATACTGTTCTTTCTCCTTGGGGAGGGCATGAGTTTACAGAAAGATAATGAAAACAAAGAAAAATAAAACCACTAGATATCAAAATCAATAGTTGTAAAAAACAATTGCGTACTAACATTAAAAACAGAATTTATTTTAAAAGGAGAGGTGATTTCCAAAAAGGAATCTGAAACACAGTTAATCCTAAAGTGTTGATGTTCCATAACATGTGGCTGAAGAACCATTTGCTCACCTGTAGTAAAAAGGAAGCCAGCATGAACTGAGGGAGATGTTGTCATTTCCTTTTATAATTGGGGCACTGCCACTTATCTATGATGCCCCCTTACACGCACATGCCACTAAAAGGCCTTCCCAGCTGAATTTATGACATAGATTGGGCATTATTTGAAGGGAGGTGATCTTTCATATATCTATCTTGTTAAAATTCTGATCCATAAGAAACCGTGCTGAAAGTGTACCACATGATCATAGATATCATCTGGGTGGGAATAAGTGCAAAGAAAAGTAAATATATTGTGATGCACACTCTGCCCTTTATAGACTTGTATGCAAATGCCACAATCCAAATATGAAAGGGCACAAAACCATGCACAGTATTGTTATTTTGGCTTCCTCTTGGCTATGAATGTGAAATAGCTGGACAACTGAGTGAGAAGGAGAGAAAGTCCTTAGTCGTTGCCAAATCACCAAATAGTAGAATAGCAGAAAAGGTAATATAATTGTCAATGACGAACAGCATTTGGATGTTAAACTGGCTTCAGCTGGACTCAGCATACAGTCCACCAGGGCATCTAACACAGCCAGCCAGAACAATAACCACCATGGTCTTGGACTGCTGTGGATCTACATAATCCAAAAACAGTCTCCCAGAAGCTTGTCCGTATGACTACCCACTATTCTGCTTGTTCCTGGATAGTCTAGGAACATCTCTAGCTTAGTGTCATTGTCACTTGCAAAAGCATTCACATCTTCTTTTCATCTCCCACTTTTAAAATCAGGATGAATTGTGGGCACCCTGTAGACATCCCTCTTAGAGGGATGATAGTGGTGATAGTGACTGACCTGTGTGTGTACAGGATTGCATCCCACTGTAATAAGAAGAAGGAATGATCTTGAGGGACAGGAAGCAGAGCTACTACCAAAAGGAAACCTGAGGCTGTGGAAGAACAGTGACCTGAGAAATTGTCTCAGACAAGATCACATCTCCCTCAGTTCTTGTGAAGATAAGGAGAGGGAGAGAGGAAGCCCATTCAAACTTGCAAGGTTCTGTTACTATGGCCTTATAAGGCCTCCATGACACTGGGTTCCTGGTCTACCTTGAAAGGCTGACACGTCTGGATGCAGGTTAGCTTTTAAAATAAGAAAGGTTAAGTTTCCCCTGCCAGTCATGTCCGACTCTAGGGGGCAATGCTCATCTCCGTTTTCCTAGCCAAAGAGCCAGTGTTTCTCTGAAGATGCTTCCGTGGTCATGTGGCCAGCATTTACTATATGCTGAGGTGCATGGAATGTTGTTACTTCCCACAAGGCGGTATCTATTTATCTACTTGCATTTTGCATGCTTCTGAACTGCTAGATTGGCAGGAGCTGGGGCAAATAATGGGAGATCACCCTATTATGCAGTGCCTGGGTTTTGAACTCGGGCTGCTGATCTTCCAGCTGACAAGTCCCTAGGCTACTGCACCCCTATTAGCTTTTTACTTAAATGCTACCAAATGCAATGTTCTACTTGACCTACTTGTGGGCTTCTAGTACTCCTTTGAAGAGCTCAATCTTTCAGCAGGGTCAGACAGTCCACCCTGAGACACAGCATGAGAAATGCTATGGTCAACAACAGAAAGCAATCAAAGTGTTTCGGGGACTTGGAAAAGCTGAACAAGTCAAAATTTGATACACTTGTGGTTGGGGTTTTCCCCTCTTTAGAGAAGTTTTGATTGTGTGATACCCTATTGCCGCTTAATGTCCCTTTCAGTGGCTTGCATTTATACTAGAAGTAGAGGAGATTACTGGCAAGCTCCCTCCCTCAAAGTGATTTGTATTAATTTCTTTTCCAATTCTCTTCCTTTTATAAACAAGCAGGCTTAGGTCCCTCTTCTCAATTTTTAATACCATGTAGCCTATTTTCAGGAAATGGCTCACATATTTATATATGCATCTGGGAAGAAAGAAAAATATGTTTCCTTCAGGTTTGCTTTTGGAGAATTAGAGACTAGAATATTATTCTTTTTTCTTTCACAGTTTAGAAAAAGGAACTCACTATTAAAAAACAGATGACCCACAGCAAATGATCAGGGAATGATTTCCCAAGTTTTAGGTGATGTACCCTCTTTTGGATGCTTAAAATATCTGAGAACTCCTCCTGTTGTATGTTATAATTTAGGCCCATCTGATTGTTGCTATATTTAGCTTTAAACTCCAGTCTGAGTAGTTCCTGGACCACTGTCCTGATGTGGTTAATCTACTGTATAATAAACAAACGCTATTTCTTTTCTGAAGAAAAATACTAGCTATTTCCCAACTTTCATTACACAGCATGTTCAAACTTGCTATGTGAAGTGTAGAAGTGGGTCTAGCATGATGGCCCACAGCCAGACCATTCTTCTGCCCTGCAAATTTCCACATCAGCATGCAAAGGTTTATTTTGGTTCCTGTCCATACAATGAATGAAAAATCTGGACACATTATGCAAGAGAATGATAGACCTCGACTTCCTCTTCCTGAACATTTGGGCAGAGTTTCTCTTCTGGATATGGCCCCTCTGGTTGCTTGATCTGCGAAAGGTCCCAAGAGTTGGCAGTCTTAATAAATCCAACAAACAAACAATATTTTTCATTGGCTCTTTAGGAGAGAGAGAGATGACTGTTAATGGAGAAAAGAAATCAGCAAGACAACTTTGTGTTATTCAAGTCTATAACACAAATTCAATTCAAGTCTATAACACAAATGTTTACATCACAAATTGATTTGGAGCTTTATTGTTCAAACATAAAAACATTTCCCGAGTGGAATGACTACGGCTAAGTGTGCATGAAGATAGAAGCAGGCATTTTTCAGAAGGGTGATTCATTAAAATCCCTGCATAAAGATCTTACCTAGACAACAATATAGTGGAAAGCTTCTTCAGATTAATTCTAGATAAAATGTATAGAAGTTACATGTATGGACTTGCCATAAGTCTGCAACTGCAGCTCCATGCACCTTCATCTACACAGAAGGCATTAGGATACAGGAATGTGAAACAAGACTTGAGAATGTCTGGTTTAACTTACTTTCAAGTCAGAAATTTTGAGATTCTATGGTACATCTCATTAGGATTAGCTTTTCAAACCTATTATGTCTCTTGTTTAATACTGACCCCAAACTTGAAAGCAAAAGTAGAACAGAAGATTAGCCTGTGGTCCCCTTTTATGACTTTAGACTGGGATCCTGATTTTTTTTCTCTTCCTCTCAAAAACTGGAACAAAATGAAATAGATTAATGTTGTGAAAAAATAAAGGGTGTTTAGTAGTTGCTAAATGGAACTCATACTGTACATCATGACAATGTGAGAACTCCTGTTATATATAGAGAAGCCTGTCCTTCAGAATGCATTTAATATATAAAGGAAACCCTTAACATGCATGCAGGACTTCTGATTTCTGTCTACTAGCTCATGTGACAAGTCACTATGATCTACTCTACCATCTGAGACACCAAGAATAAGCTGCTGTCACCAAGCCTCAAACCGTGCAAGCCTATCTTTGAAAGATTACTAATCTGAAGAAGCCGATGCCTTGAAAGGTTGTATTCCTTGCCAACAGCATAGAGTTTTCTCAGTGTAAATGCTGAGGAAGGGGTTAGGTACTCTGGTTTCTGCAGGAATAGGTCTCTGTGCTCAAGGGTTCTTTCACAGCACCTATGACCTCGGTGGATCTCATGACCTAGGGAATCATGGTTTGTCCATCCTTTGTATACATGTTTAATCAATAATACACATTAAGAAATAAAGCTCAGATGTGTCTCCAAGTTGGTATGCAAGTTGATGCAGCAACTTTATAGACTTTAACTAATTTTGCAGTTAAATTAACATGAAAGTTAATGTTCAAACATAAACATTTTACAGTATAATTCAAAGTCCATTAGGACCAAGAAGGATGATGGTATCTGTCAATAATGTCCTTGTTTGACCTCTGAGGCAGAGAAGTAATGTTTCAGATAACCTCAGAGTATATCAAATGATAAAGTCTCCTGTAATTTTGTGGGCTCTAGCAATATTACAATATCTTGAGAGGGAATTAATAAATGGTTGTTTTTAGTTTCCTGTGCATTTTCTTTTTCTTTTAGTCAGCAAGACATTTTGTCTGTGCTGATGAAATTAATGTGAAGTGCCTAATGTAAAAAGCATTTTCTTCTCTCTTTGGCCTCAATCAATGCAGTTGTGGAGATGAACCCACTGAAGGGCCAAGTGCCATATTGCAAACAAATGTGTGTAAGGGTGGACTATTGGCCTTTCTCCTTGTTTTAAGAAAGGTCCCTGGCTCACTAAGCTACACTTACACTTTTTTTTATAATTGATAGTGAGGATAGAGGAGAATCAGTAGAGGTTACATGGGGGTTCACAATCCATTATTTCCTGTTAGATCATAGGGCTGAGGTTTTCTGGAATGTTTATGGGACTGAAATGAACATGTAGGGCTACAGTAACCCACTTCCCATTCCCCACTACAATCAGTTGCATGTTACAGTGTATCTACTTATTCTCTTGATAGTTGAGATGGTTACATGTATCAAGACTTATATGCTTGTAGTTTGAAGCTCTCAGTTGTACAAATTGCAGCGATGGTATCTGTTCTCCCATGCAGTTGCTGCAACAGCAGTCTTTCCCCTAATATAATATAATGAGAAAATTAAAGTCATGCCTGTTGGTGTCCTTCTTGCACATGAAGGGAGGGAAGATGAAACCAGTGAGAAATCTTGTATGCCTTTGGATGACTTGCTGGCTCATCTTTGCTTTCTGATTTCTGTTGTGATAGAGTGAGACTGAACATCAAACCTCAAAAGAGTGCTTGAAAAACATAAAATGAACAAATGATATAAAATATTAGCCATATTTCAATCTTTCTCCAGGGTTTACATTTAAGACAGCATTCCTTCCTGAAGAGGAGTTGGTGAAGTTATGGATCCTTTTAAACCCTGCAAGCTTGTGGCAGCTGTAAAAGTCCATTTGGAGTGTCCCATGCTAATCAAAGCTATGGACTTGCTATCCCAGATGGAAATGATCACCATTTATAGCTATTATCCCAGTTATTCCCAATTTGCTGGTAAGATTTTAAACACTGTACCACACAAGGAAACAGAGAGCATTCCAGATCTTCAATTATTGTGCGTATTTTAAAATTTGTATAAGACCTCTTGGACTTGATTTAATTTTATCAATATTGCTTTGAGTTTTAGTTTCATTTTATAAATGTATCTTGCTTTATGTGAAACAAAGCAGGGTACACATGTGCACATAGACATTGGGTAGTAGTGGGAACTTACAATACTAAAGTACATTACACATATTAAAGGTTACAGCATCCTAGAAAGCAATAATCTTTTTACTGGTTCTCTACCCACTAGGTGGTATAGAAGGTGATTGAACAACTGCTTCAGAAGGTCCTGGACAAAGTAGATTATCTGGATCCCTTTCAGTCATGATTCAGACCCAGGCATGGACCTGAAATAGCATTGCTCATGTTTTTGGATGACCTCTGATGTGGGCAAGATGGGGGTCGGGCATCCATCCTTGTACTTCTTGACCTCTTGGTGGCTTTTACTACTAGAAAGCATGGTAGTCTACTGGATCAGCTCAGAGGATTGGAGATAGGCAGTACAATGCTGTGCTGCTTCACATTGACACCAGTGTCAATTCCAGGTGGTGATGACTGTGGAGGAGAGGTCCATCTCTCAGCCCCTATAATCTGGAATGCTACAGGGTTAAGTGCTGTTTCCGCTCTCCTCCTTTTAATATCTACATGAGGCTGCTGGGTGAGGTCATCTATTGCCATGGATTGAGATATTATCATTATGGTGATGATACCCAAATACAGTAAATATCTCATCCCCAGAGAAATTAAGGGATGCCGTGAATATCTTATCCTGGTGGCTGGAGTCTGTGAGAGTCTGGATGAAGAATAACATGCTTCAACTGAAACCTGGCAAGACTGAGTGGCTCTGGATTTTGGAAGCTAGTGGTTTCAGGACTATGCCATCTGTGGTGTTGGATGAGGTTTCTTGGCAAGGTTTTTTGGAAATGGCTTGCCTTTGCCTGCTTCTTAGGGCTGAGGGTGAGCGACTGGCATATAGTCATCCAGCTAGCTTTGCGCCCAAGGCAGGAGCAAAACTCACAATCTCCTGGTTTCTAACCTGATGCCACAACTGCTACACCAAATTTGCTTCAAGATGTCTGCTATACAACTGGAAGTTGCCTTTTCTGTTACACTGTCTGTTTGTTTGAACACCATACCCTCAAGCTTAGGTTGGCCCTGATCCTGCAGCCTTTTTGAATTCCTTGAAATTGTGGATGTTTCCCCAGGTATGGTGGAAGAGTCAGCAAGTTGGTTGAGGATTTCAGGTATTACTAATTCATTACTAATTCATGGTGTGGTCCTTCTCAGTCAACATTCTATGTTTCAGTTCTATGTTTATATTGTTTATTCTGTATTTCGTATTATTATTTTTTTTAAATCTATCATTGCCTTCCATAGTTGCCATCGTGAGACAGGCACATATACAAATTGAGAAAGGAAACAAACCAATAAACTTACAATAGCTGTTTTGTTTGGATGTTCCAGAGAACCTGAATGTGTGATAGCGAGGATGAGAAGGAAAGAGTGTCAAGAGCAAGCACTGATCTGTGAGGTCCAAAGAACTGCTATTTTTCCTCTGACCTGCCTTCCCAAAAGTCTGGTATTGTGCCAGCTATAAGGCAAATTCCCTCCATCTCAGTCCAAAAGACTAAATGCAGCTGATCCTCTAAATCATTATTCCAAGGCTAATTGATATATTACCCATAAAGTGTAATTGAGCAACCATCTAATGTCCACAAACATTCTGCAGAAATAGGGGGAAGTTGAAGGGACTTCGGTCAGGCAAGCAGACAGGGGTAGGGTTCTTCTCCAGGAAAGTTAAACTGGAGCAAACAGGACTGATTTGAAAAGCAGACTTGGTGCAGGGTTTTAATTCTCTTCAGATCTATAGGAAAGCAGCAGCACAAACTGCTGGCAATGCAGGCAGACCATCAGCAGAGAAAATAGGATGCATGCATGAACATCTGCTCCAAACCCCTTGAAAAGTAACCATGCAGTAGTGTGGGAGAAACATCTGTGCAGTGTAAAATAAATGTCAGCTTCTGCAATTCAGGCAAGTTGAGTGGAGAAAGACAAAGGACAGCTTCTATGTTGTCTCAGCTTCAGCAGAATAGTGTTATTTTCCTACCAATGGCATAGACAGTCATGCTGTACTAGCTGGGAGCTAAAAAGTTTTATGGGGCAGGGCTTGAGCATGACCCATTCCTGTGCAGTTAATCTAGTGGGAAATAGGAATGATAAAAAGGCTGAGAGCGCACTTAAAATTCTTCCTATTTGTGGAGATGGCAGGTTTTTGATAAATAACTGTATCTGCTGCTCTGACAAATTAAATATTTAGTGGGACCTATGTTGCCATCTGTTTATAGGGAGAACAAAAAAGGAAGGAAAAGACAAAAACTCTGCTTCAAAAAACAGCTCCATAGCTTTGTTTTCCCTGCATGTTATGCAGAATGGTAACCTCACTGAGGTCATCCTTAAAGGGAAGGTGGGCACACAGGCTACACTAAACTGTTTCTCTTTTCTTCTTTTCCATTCTACGTTAGCTTCACAGACTTCTTTCTCACAGGGAAGGGAAAACTACACAAGAGGAAATTGCTTCTACCCCAATACCTTTAGATAATAATGCCTTGACACTCGTGTTATTCAATTTCCATGTGGAAGTCTAGTTCCAGGGCTGGAGATGGCTTTCAGGACAGGAGGATTCCCAACTGTTGCATAGGTGGATATTAATCCAGCATCAGTGATAAAGTGCAAGAGACTTTGACAACCTGGACCCCAGCAGATGCCTTGGAGTCCAGTACCCCAAACCCCTGGCCTACCTGGGAGTTCTGGCAATGGCTGTCCAGTCTTCTGGAAGCTTGCAGATGTGGGAAAGCTGGTGTAAACTATTGTGATGATAAGAAAAACACATTTCATGTCTGATTTAACCACCAGCTTAATAGCAGTGATATATTTCAAGTCATGTTTAAAGAAAGAAGGAAGAATTTGGCTGAGCTGTGGCCATGTCTCTCAACTATGAAAGATGTTTTTTTTAGTTGGCCTGCTGCTTATCTGTTGTGGCATCAAAATCTTCCTGAAGATGGGGAAATTAACAACGGGCCTATTTTAAAAAAATTCAGATTAGGGTACAGGGGGCAAAAAATTCCTCCCTGATAAGTATTTGGGAAACCTCTAAATTGGTAGATGAGGGGCAAATGACCAAGCTCCGCTAAGCTTTGTTGCTCAAGAATGGCAAAGACATAAAGTCCTGTTTAAAGACTAATTCTGGCTTCTGCATTACCTTCAATACAAAGGTAATGCTGGTCCACATTTTGTATCTGCAAAAAGCAATTTATGCCATGAATTCTGAAGGTGCAAAACAATAGTTCATGAAGAGAAAACAAACAGCTCAGGCAGATGTGCAGCAAAGAAAATCCAAGGTCTGCTTCTTTACTACTTCATCCTGCTTTTGTTGGCCATTTTCCCTCCATCTTTCTTATCCCTTAATCTTACTCGGCACAGTGGGAAATAAGCATTTGGCAGGCCAAGTCTAGTTGGTGAATGGGCAATTATCCAAAACTCAGGTGTGCTTTCCTCTGACCAAAAAAAAAAAAGGATTTTTTTTCTAATGTAGACCTGCCTGCAAGTAATTTATGAACTAATACTATTTTACAGTTTCTGCACTCTGCGGACAAATATTTGCTATCTTATTGTTATTTTGTTGTCTTTCTTGAGCTTGCCCATGATCACTTTATTCCCCCAGCTGATAAATATAGCTTTAATATGTGGACTCTCAGTTACAATATATTTTGGTTAAAAGCCAATTAGCACATAGGGAAAATTCAGAGCAGCTTTACAAGCCCCTGGATTTTGGCCAATGAGCCCTTATGCTGCAAAGCCTTAGCTTCTTTTTTGTGGATTTGTGGAGAAGAAGCTGGATTGTCCAGAATGGCTCAATAAAGATCAGAGAAAAAATGGCTTCAACAAAGATTTAAAATAAACCCAACCTTACATCAACTTCCTAATTCACTATTTGTTGGTAAGTTTCAAATATGAAATAATGCAGGAGAAGCCTAATTAGGTTCTTTATGTATATTGGTTGGTATTCAATTAATAGTCAAGGTGAGGGTAGGCTTGTATATTATTTGGATTAGTAAGGTCCTTAAACATTCCCTCGAAGGACAAATCACAGTTCACATGTCTCCTGTATGGCAAATCACAACTTAAGAAAGGATTTTATCAGGAAAAGCGCATAAGATAATTCTGGTCTCCTTGGTTAATATTAATTGAAATAAATGTTGGACTGTCCTGGTCACAGCTGTGCTTGGCATTTAAGTGCTCCTTGAAAAGGAACTGTTGACTCTGATAATTTCAAAGGGCTAGTTCTAGCTTTCTTCATCTCCTTACTTCAGCTCTGAAGATTGACTTGCCTTTGTGAACCAACTGCTATATTTTGAACAGAAAGATCATTTGCTGCCTGTCAGATGAAGTGCTTTCCACTGGAACCAGTTACCCCATTCAGCTCTGAATAATAACCAGATAAATCACCAAGTGATGGACAAGAAAGTGTGTGAAATGGCTCCCAAACATTCAGCTATTTATTCTATTATTTGAACCTCAGAGCAAACTTCAGTGCATTAATGAATATATTTTAGTATGTATTTAGCCTGATTCAAAGGGTTTTGGGGCACTGAGATTCATAGCTTGGCATTTATCCATCAGCATCTGCAAGTGATGATGATGATGTCATTATGTGTCATCATTTTGGTGTCACAGCAATTGGCTACAAACACTGCTGCTTGTTGGCATCTGTTCTGATCCTTGACATTTGGCTAATCTCATACAAGCTAAGCAGGATCAGACTTCATAAGTCCTTGGATAGCCAGGAATTTGCAGGGCTACTTGCTAGTCTGAGAAGTTAAAAGGAAGAAGGCAAGGTCAAATCACTTCTGTGTTGATACTAAGAAAACTAGTTGCTTAGAAGACATGAAAGAGTAGGGTAGCAACAAATAGTCATAAGAAAAATCTAAGTGCTTGCAAAGAATTGATACTGACTGGATGGCACATAACCAGTTAATCTCCACTGCCTTGTCTCCATGCATGTCTTCATCTTGTCCCTGTTCCACAAATGTGTCTGCCTCAAGCCACCCTTAGCTGTAGTGGTGATATAGTATTAAGGCAAAGATAAACGTTTCCCCTTTCAGTTGTGTCCAACTCTAGGGGGCGGTACTCATCTCAGTTTCATAGCCAAAGAGCCAGCATTGTCCAAAGATGCTTCCATGGTCACATGGCTGGCATGACTGTATGATGAAGTGCATGGAACACTGTTAGCTTCCCAACAATTTAGGCAGAACCTATTTATCTTTTGCATACTTTTGGACTGCTAGGTTGGCAGGAGCTGGAGCAAGTAATGGGAGTTTATTCTGTTACATGGTGCCCAGGCTGCTGACCTTCTGGTTGACAAGTCCAGTATCTTAAATATAGGGCACTGAGCCCCACATCTAATAGTACTCGCCTTTTCTTCCACCACCGTCCAAGTTTGGGGTATTGGAATCTGCTCTTCAGTGAATGGACTGTATTCTATGTGGTGCCACAGTTGTTGCTGAATTTGTTGCCCAATGAAAAAAACAAGCAGGCAATATGTGATATCTTGAGACCTATTTGAAGACTGCAGATGCAACCATGCTGCATTTGCTGGGACATTGCTTTTTGCAGACTTGAGTCTTGTGGAGCTCTCTTTTGGCAATTAGCTGCCACCTGGACAGAGAAAACTGATATCCCTTCCTTCCTTTCAGGTGAGCTGTGCTGCCAAATCCAGGGGCAAGTAGCTTTGCAATGAAGGAAGTGTTAATATGTATTCATTCCCTTGGAGAGAACTGAGTAATGCATTAATGTTTTCATTAACCCAAATCACACATGGCAATGCAAATCCTGCCTCCCTTGCTTACATAAAAGTGTTTCTTTTGACAGCATCCTCCAAGACCTAATACAAATATTAGCTATCATTTTCCTATTAATTATTGTTAAAGATTTAAAGGGTCAGGGAGTCTAAACCTAATTATGTTTTGGTCACTGTGCAAAAAGTACAGAAACATTCCCTGTGTGATTTGGTGTTCCTTCTGCGGATGACATGCTGTCATGCTAACACTTTTAATGCCTGCTGGTTTCAGTGTGAAAAAGAAATGCATTTATAAAATGCTTATGCTGCTAAACAGCCCTGAAAATATCAGAACTGCTCTTGCCTTTTTACATTTTTCATTTGAATTAATATTTTGATTATATTTCTAGTCAATGCTTTCTTTCAAAAAGCAGCTTATAAGAGCCTCTTATCCAAGGAACAATAACTCTACATCTACATTTCTCTCCGATTGTTTACTAGGTTCTTTTCAATGATTTTTTTTTCTTACCTATATTTCACTCTTTCCATTTTGCATGTATATACTGTATGGGTTGCCAGAAACTGTCTCACACAATAAAAACTCTAATGTGAGACAGTAAGCCTGTGGCTTTTTTCAGCTGTATGAGCCCAAGCCAGTAAAAGATGGTGGGAATTATCATCGAGAAACATCTTGAGAACCACACTGCCCAAATGCTGCATTTAGTTGTGCAAACTTTGGTCAAATTTCAAACCAATTCTGCAGCATGGTTCTCATACTTTTTACTCCTGTTTATCTCTTTATTATTTCAACTGATATGGCCCTCCATCTTAAATTCTAATTCTGGCTGTCTGACAACAGTTAAAAACACCATAGAAGATATAACAATAGAAATAATTAATGCATAATTGGCATCCAAGATACAAACAATCAACCAACATTAAAACAACTCAGCTACTGTAGAGATTCTATCATACATTCATTTGACAAGCTCACTGTTGTCTATATGGCTTTAGTGAAGGAGACCTATCCTCCTTTGAAGAAGGTTCCTGGAACAAACATCTGAGGATTCTAGGATGTTTCTACTATTTCAGAGAAATTATTATTACTTTATTTAATTTGCATCCTGTTTTTATTCCAGAGAGCCCTCTCTAATCTCCAAAAGAGGAAGAACCAAGAACTCTGGCCCTTGGACTCAATTTATGAGCTCAAATGGTTCTGCTTTCTTGGTCATTGTTTGGAGGCTTGGCATTTCTTTGATCAGGAGTGGTCAATCTTTTTCCAGCAAAAGGATTCATTTTTATTTATAAAATGATCATATCAAAAGGCTGTGTCATATTTCCAAAAACTGGAAATTCAGCACTTTCAACTTCTTAAATTGAACAAATAGATTGTAGCTCATTGAGGGCATACAGTGGTGCAAGTGGTTAAGAAGCTGGGATTGTTGGCTGGAAGGCTGGCAGCTTGGCAGTTCAAGACCCAAGAGCTGCCACGTAATGGGGTGAGCTCCCATTGTCTGCCAAGCTCTTGTCAACCTAGCAGTTCGAAAGCATGTAAAAATGCAAGTAGATAAATAGGTACCACTTTCAGTGGGAAGGGAACAGTGTCCATGCACCTTGCCATATAGTCATTAGGGTCACACATCACATTGTCAGATTTTGATGGCAAGTTTGGAAGATCTTCTGGGGATGACAAAGGAGCATTAGGAAAACATATCAGACTGTAGAATGTCTGCTTGACCTCAGACCCTTTCCAGAGCTGGCCTTATCCTTCATTGCATGATTAGTTTGAAATAAGCTTGCTGAACTGTAAATGGCTTCTTCTCAACTCAGCATACAAGGGATTACAACCATGAATTCCTTTATGTTGCAATTTGGGAGAGATGCTATGGAATGGGCATTATTTATTTTGTACTCAAATTTCCCCAAACAGATGGAGTCAATGAGTTTATCATATCTGAACCTTCATTGCATAGAGATTTCATAGTGCTGCCCTTCATATCTCACCTAATTACTGATTTATGTTTAAAAATATAGAGTATATTTATTATACATATGATGGAAATCTCTGAAGAAGAGCATATTAACAATTTCCTCTGGTAAATCACACATTTTTGTTGGAATCAGAACAAGTATACCATCATTTTTGCCACCAGATTCCACGAGGAAGGAAAAATATTCAAAACCCCTTCTGAAGTGAATCTGAGATTTGGAGGCAAAGTTAATTTTAATTAAAGTTCTGAAGATGTGGGTCAGAAGAGTGGGAGAATATCCTTATATCTATTGTTCTCCAGTAAATACACTGAGAAACAAAGAGCCTTCATCTGCAAGTCATCAAGTTTACATGCTGGTGGGCGCTATCCAAGTGGTAAGGTTAACACAAAATTGCTACCAACTTGACATTATTTGTACACTGGTGGGAAGAATGGGTTTCCTTAAAAGTCATTTGGAGCTCAAATTTCTTTGTCTAAATGTTCACTTAAAAAAAGAAAATTGGACTCATGAGGTGTTTTATGAAGAGATTTTGAGACAGCAAAGATAAAGATGATGAATTCCTGAAGAAATGCAAATTTAATGTGGTCACATCATCAACCATATATCATGATGTGAATCCTGTCCATTTGTACTAGTGTCCTGATGTCAGCTATAAGTCATATGATTTGCATTGCAAATTTTGTCATAGCTCCCTCTGCAGTTACCTGTGATCCACAAAATTAAATTCATTAATTTGGAGGAGGTCTCATCTAACTGGGCAGTTTTTCAGTCGGACTTCCTTCTGCAAGAATCTTCTTTCTCTCTCTTTTTGCTAGATAGTTAATGTGCCACAATTTAGTACTGCAATGAAGAAATAAAACAAAGTTAACATATGGCTGTGTAGTTTGTCAATATCCTCACTGGTACTGAAAAGTATTTCATAGAGGGCAGTGAGGCCTATTTCAGTGGAATTTCACATTTTAAGTCTGTGACTAAAGAAATAATTGTGTATTCATTAATTAATGCGGAATTGCAAGATTTGGTCAGTTAATCAGTGTGTTTAATTGAATTGAATGGCAATGTGATTTTCAGATACATAATAGTTAAATGGTGAGTTCGGAGAACAGGATCTAGGATTTTAGAAGAGGAGGAACTTTGTCACAAAAAGTCTGAGGAAGTCATTTTTCTCCAATGTGGTGATTACCTCCAGATTTTTTTTTTCAGCTGAGAGAATTCCCAGAAATAATGGAATGTCTCCCACACCGAGGACTCCTGGGACAATATATTATATTAATGATCCACTCTGGTCAATCCATGGTCATCTAAAATGACTTGAGCTCTTCAAAATCAGTAAATGTTGGTGGAATAAAGCAGTCTCATATATGTCATGTATTTTTTGCACTGGATTATTGGGCCTAGGTTTGACATCACAATTTGTCAAGACTTAAAAACATATTTTTAAAGAATTGTTAGGCACTTCCCACACACCCCACTCTCTCAGCTAAACTTAGAACAGTGGGTTGGCCATGTGGTTTCTGAAATTGCTTGATCAGTGAGAATTACCAACAGATGAACTGGGCAGTTGTTCCACATTCTTGTTTTCAGAACAAATTAATTGACCAGCTAACCTGTTCATCAGAGGGCAAGTCCATTCAGACATCACAAAATTAACAGTCATCCTATATTTAGCAATTCTGTTCAAATAGTTTGTTTATTAAATATGTGGCTGTGTAGCTGCCAGACAATCTTGATTCTGGGAACATGAACTTTAGAAATATCAATTGTTGCAAGACTTATGATTAAAGTCATGGGAGTTGGCAGAATTCTTGGAATCCGAATGTGGCAATGACAGCAGTGGAATTTGCTTTCCATTGTAATTTGATATTTTACTTGTTTATTTATTTATATTCATGTATTTTTTATCATGTCTTTATTCTTTTTTATAAATCACTCAAAGGCAGCAAACATACCTAATACTCCTTCCTCCTCCTTTTTTTCTCCACAACAACCACCCTGTGAGGTGAGTTGGGCTGAGAGAGAGTGACTGGCCAAGGTCACCCAGCTGGCTTTCATGGCTAAGGAGAGACTAGAACTCACAGTCTCCTGGCTTCTAGCCTGGTGTCTTAATCATTAGACCATCACCATTAATAATTAATCACTGCTATTGGATAGGATTGGCAATTTGACTGTGTTGGAGATATGTCCAGACCAGGCTTAAGGTGAGAAGAGCAAATCTCTACTGTCTTTCTCTTATAGAATTACACTTTTAACATTTCATTAGGTTCCACCCATCTAGGGCAATGCCTCTTCACTAAAGAAACTAACTTGAAATGTCGATACATAAAAATGAAAAGAGCTTCTGAAGATGGAAAGTTCTCACAGAGACTGGAGCTTGACACTGCTCTTTTGAAGTGCTCATTTCTTGAAAGAAAAGCTTTTCTGAATGCGTGGAATGACTAATGGCATCTTGCATCTCACTCCTAAAGAAGGGCCAATCATTCAAAAGCTTGGCACTTGCCCTGTATGCAGAAGAAGAGTTGGTAGAAGAAGCTGATAGAAAAGAGCTCCTTTGTTTTAAAACTCTGGAGTGCTCCTACCAGTTACGGACGGTGGGCAAGTCTGAGCAGGGCAGATTTACAGTCTGATCCCTTTAGGAGCTGCTATTTGGGCCATTAATGCATGGTTGAAATGCACAGGCATACATTCATTCTATGGTTGTTTTGTTTGCATCCTGCTTTTCATTTGGGAGTTTCAGGTGGTGAACTAGTGCTCCCTTTTCCTTAGAGTCAGTTAACTGTTGGAGTGGCTTATAAGTCTAGTTAAATAAATATTTTCCCTATGACAACAACCCTTGGAAGTTGGTTGGACTGAGAGAGCAACCCTGTAACCTCTGTGACTAAGAAAGGATTACATCTTTGGTCTCTCCACTCCAACACCCTTAACCTACTCTTTCACACTGGCTGTCCTTTGTGATCTGTTCTGCACTGATCCAAATGACAACTATCTTATGATATCCAGTGACTTATGTAATCTTAGGCAATACATTACATTATTTATTTCTTAGAGCATTTTGCTCTTTCGATACAGAATAGAAGGGAAAGGTATTCAAAATGGTGAACAAAGTAAAGCTGTAGGGCTGCATACCTTTCTGTGAGGCTCTCACCTTCCTAGCAATAGCAAAATCATTCTGGATTAATAAAGCAAGGATGAAAATTTATTTGCAGAAAGAGGTGGGGGGGAAGGGAAATATTTGAAGTGCCACAACACCTACATTTTATATTCTTACCCATCTCAGTCTTTGCAATTCATATGATAGCTCAAATACTATAAATTTAGTTGAAGATAACAGAACAGATGGGAAAAACATATGGTTTGTAGGTAGTGTGTGGTGGTTGGTATTTGTAGTACATTAGGGGAATTTATTTTATTTTCTCTATTTTCTAGTGTAACTTTTTTCATACTTTGTCAAGCACCTTTTTTTGAAAAAAAAATTACACTAAATAGAGTGGTGATTACTTATAGCCGTTCAACCATGTCTTTCATCCATTTTCTGTTTTGTGTTTATAACATAATGTAATATGGTGCTCTAATCTGAATTTAATTAATAGACTTTGGGCTTCTTTGTGAAATATTTTTTCAATTCTATTCTCAGCCAACAGGCCAACCCTATATATATCTCCTCAGAAGTAAATTCTGTTCAGTTCAGTTGGATTTATTCTTAGGTAAATAAACACAGAATCACAACTTTATTTTTCATCAGTAAAATACTAGTTATATTGTGTCATGACTTTGATGTTTCATTTTGACATCATGATTGGTCTGAATGGTAGTCCTGTCAATGTGGAGGGGTGGGCCTGGAATGGAGGATAGTCTTCACATCTCCTCCATTAAGGAACATTTCTGATTACCATACTAGCATAAATAAATACTACTTCCTATAATAAGTAAAGGGCTGCTATATATCAGCTTGGTTTTCTGAAGGGATTTTGCTAAGAATTTAAATGATGGCTATCTCCTTTGCACATCAAAATATAATGGACGATCCTTTGCTTTGCTACCATACCTTTGATTAGGATGACAGGAATACAAAAGCTAACTGATAAAGTCCCCTTTATGGTATCTTGTACAAGTTACTATGATGTCATCTCTGTTATGACTTCATAGTGCAATTGACAGGAATAATGTAATCTGCATAAGCCACAAATTAGATACCATTGCACAGTATTTGTGTCATTTGTGTAATGATGTCATAAAGCTTATAACATTCTTTGTCAACCCTACCCCCCACCCATCTCCCCACTGACACCCATGCTATACACCCATGCACCAAATACATAGGCTCTTCTTGTTTAAAATGTGTTTTAAGACCCATTGAATGGGATTTTGTGACAGAATGCTGAGAAGGCTGTGAATGCACAAAGACATTCTGGAATAAGAAAGTGGAGCAAGAATGCAAGAGTTGGGGATTGTATCAAATATAACTGTGATTGACTGCCAAGAACCTCTTCTCAAGTGCAGCACTTAAAAGGCAAGGAGGATACCAACTTGGTTCATAGATCCTTGGTCAGCTACTTTGTTCAGTTGTTTGCCAGGTCTAAGAATCTGATTACGGAATAGGGAATAAGACATTGATTTTCTTGGAATACCAGCTGTCCTGCTGCCCATTTACCAAATAGGTCAAGGGAGACTTTCATCTCTGGTACTGAAGACTCAAAGTGTGTTGTGTCTGGGGAGGCATTAATATTTTTGATAAAGTCATATTGTCTGAGCCAGCTCAAGATTTCATGGCTTCTATGATTATGATGAGCTTGTCTTTAATGGTTTACTGACTCTGATGATTGCAAATGGAACAGAAGAAAATCTGCAAGTAGCAGAACCACTAATAACTCAATTGCCACAAAAAATATTTAATCAGGTTTGATCTTCAGATATCCCTAACCCTAACTTAGAAAAAAAAAGGTAAAGGTTTCCCCTTTCAGTCATGTCTGACTCTAGGGGGCAGTGCTCATCTTTGTTTCATAGCTAAGGGAACCATCATTGTCCGATGACACTTCCGTGGTGGTATGGTTGGCATGACTATATGCCAAGAAGCACAGAACACTGTTACCTTCCCACCAAGTATTTATCTACTTGCATTTTTACATGCTTTCAAACTGCTAGATTGGCAGAAGCTAGGGCAAGTAACAGGAGCTCACCTCATTACACAGTGGTGCTTAGGTCTTGAACTTGGGCTGCCAACCTTCTAGCTGACAAGTCTAGTATCTTAACTGCTTGGCCACTGTGCCCAACCAACCCTGACTTTATGGAGGAGCTAATTTTGAGTCAAACATAAGAGCTGATGAACCAGATAGATTTTAATTGCTCTGGAAGTATTCTGCTTCAGCCACGCATACACCCAAGCTTCCAGTTTCTATTTAGAATAAGCAAATTCCTAAGTCATTAATGCAATTCTTTCAAACATCCTTGAACAAACCATAGAGTTCAACAAAATGCTTTTCATTTCAGCCAAAAAGTTCTATTTTGGTCTCATCTATCCACAGAGAATTCTTCCAATGGCCTTCTGGCTTATCCACAAGTTATTTGGGTGGCAATATGCTTTTTGGAGAGCAGTGGCTGATTAAGATCAGCTAGATTACTGTACAATGTTTATACAGAGCTATCTTTGAAGATGGCCTATGAATCAGCTACAGTGCAGTGCTGCCAGAGACTAGATGGCCAAAGTGCATGGCATTGAATCTATGCTAGTTACACTATTTATTGGTGCAATTCAAAGTGCTGGTCTTGATATTTAGGACCCTAAGTCAGTAGAAACTACGATTGCACTCAGATTGTAACTGGAGAATTCCCACTAGTGGATCCTTTGAGGAACAGAAGAGCTAGGCTAAGTTTGCCTCTGTTTGATTTAGCAGCAGCATCAAAAAAAATTGAAAATCCTTTTCAAAGGATTACCTGTTCCAGAGTAAAACTGTGTGGACTTCATAAAGAAAAGTGCTAGCTGGAAGCTTACATTTAAATCCATTACACTGAAGGGTAGTAGAGTCCTTGGCAGCAGCACCCTTATCTTATGAAATACCTTTCCACTTGCAGATTTTTAAAAATAGTTGAAATCCTACCTGTTTTACATGATTCATGTGTTAGTTACACTGCTGCTTTTTAAAAGTATGCTTGGCAGTAGCCCTGGAAATATTTGCTTCATTGGCTATATTAATATTATTAATTATATTTTTGGTATTTGATTATTCTAAATAAACATTTCCATTATTTGCTACCTTGGCAGGATTTTGTTCAAAAAACTGATTTAAGGCTATTTTAATTCATTGTTGAATTGTTGAAAAACTAATGATCTTACTAATTTTTTTGTAATTCAGTCGCTCAGACATGTCTGACTCTGCAACCTTATGGACCATAGCATGCCAGATCTCTCTGTCCTGCACTGCCTCCCGGAGTCCCCCAAACCCTCACCCATTGTGTATCTATGATGCTATCTAACCATCTCATCTTCTGCCATTCCTTTCTCCTATTCCCTTCAATCTTTCCCAGCAGCACAGTCTTTTCCAATGAGAGTCTTCTCATCGTGTTAGGTGCCCAAAGTCTTTGAGCTTCAGCTTCAGTATCTGTCCTTCAAATGAAAAATCAGGCTTGATTTCCTTTAGGATTGACAAGCTTGATTTTCTTGTAATCCAAAAGACTCTCAAGAGTCTTCTCCAGCATCACAATTCAAAGGCATCAATTCTTTGACACTCAGAGTGGTATCATCTGCATATCTGAGGTTGTTGATGTTTCTCCCAGCAATCTTAATTCCAGCTTGTGATTTACCCAGCCTGGTATTTTTCATGATATACTCTGCAAATAAGTTAAATAAGCAGGATGACAATATAGAGCCTTGTCATACACCTTTCCCAATTTTGAACCAGTGCATTGTTCCATGTTCAGTTCTAACAGTTGCTTCTTGATCTGCATACAGTTTCTCATGAGATAGGAAAGGTGGTCTGGTACTCCCATCTCTTTTAGAATTTGCCAGTTTGTTGTGATCCACACAATCAAAAGCTTTAGCATAGTCAATGAGGCAGAAGTAGATATTTTTTCTGGAATTCTCCCGGTTTTTCCATGAGCCAACGAATGTTGGTAATTTGACCTCTAGTTCCTTTCACAGCATCATCTTTTAGGATTTTAAATAATTCAGCTGGAATAGCATCACCTCCCCTAGTTTTGTTGTTAGTAATGCTTCCTAAGGCCCATTTGACTTCACACTCCAGGATATCTGGCATAGATCAGTGACATCAGTATCATCATGGTTATCAGGAACATTTAGATCTTTCTTTTATAGGTCTTCTGTGTACTCTTGCCTCCTCTTCCAAATCTCTTCTGCTTCTGTTATGTCCCGACCATATTTGTCCATTATCATGCCCATTTTTGCACAAAATTTGATATCTTGATATCTCCAATTTTCTTGAAAGGATCTCTAGGCTTTCCCAGTCTACTGTTTTCTTCTATTTCTTTGCATTTTCATTTAAGAAGGCCTTCTTATCTTTCCTTGCTATTCTTTGGAAATCTGTATTTATTTGGGTATATCTTTCCCTTTCTCCCTTGCCTTTCACCTTCCTTCTTTCCTTGGCTATTTGTAAAGCCTCATCAGACAGCCACTTTGCGTTCTTGCATTTATTTTTCTTTAGGATGGTTTTAATAGCTACCTCCTGTACAATGTTATGTGCCTCTGTCCTTAGTTCTTCAGGCACTCTGTCTACCAGATCTAATCCTTTAAATCTATTCCTCATCTCCACTGTATATTCATAAGGGATATCAGATCTTACTAATTAGATGCCAATAACCACATACAGTTATTTATTTATTACACATATTTCTATGCCACCAATTTCCGAAGACTCTTGGCGGCTTACATAGGTTAGCTATCTATACAATTTGTGTAAACTAATCCCACCCCACCTGCTGGCCGGTGTGATGTTGCTTCCGGGCATCTCTGCATTTCTGCTCCGCCCCTGACAGGAGGGTGGGCCACCTTCGCCTTGCTGCTCAACTTCTGCGGCGCTCGCCCTCTTGCCGCTCGCCCTCTTCGCCGCTCGCCTCAACCGACCCGCCGAAGCCGGCCAGCTCCCACCGAAGTGGTACCTGATTTATCTACTCGCCAGTTGTTATGTGCTTTTGAACTGCTGAGTGGTCAGAAGCTGAGGCAAGTGATGGGAGCTCACCCCGTCATGCGGAGCTGCGGACCGAACCTGACAGATTGCTGGCCATTCTGGTCGGCATAACTGGCAGCACTAGTCACAGTTAGCATCTTTCAAAGAGCCAAAGCAGATATTTTGCACAGGAGACTTGGTGTCTCCTATCATACAAAAGAAGTGTTTTCAACTGATCAAAGGTGACAAAGTTTATAATCCTCCTCTTTTAGTACCACTTATCTAATACCTCCACACAAGGATATAGCTGGTTTTGACTTTTTATTTTTGCCTTCACGGTTAAGTGTGTCTCACTAGAAGTTTGGTGCTTTGTGGTAAAGCACCAAACAATAATAACATGTTTTTCAGAGAAACAATCAAAGTAGATAGACTTAACCCACTGAAGAAAGCAAAAACTATTAACAGAATCCCTCTTTCTCTTTCAGGGAAAAATATTGTGTGTGTATGGAATGCACTTCTATGAGTTTTTCTCTTTAACTACCTTTTGGACTAGATTAATTATAACTTTTGCTCTCTTTGAGCAAATAATAAAAAATTCAGAAATATTGACAAGCCGTATTGAATCTATAAAACTGACCTGTCTTTTCTGCTACAGTCTTATTTTATGTACTGAAACATACTTCTTGATCAAATAAGGGGGCAAGATTATACACCCCTCAACTTTGAACCAGGAAGTACTGACTGTTATAGATGTATTCTCCATCCTTTCCCTGAAAGCAGTGCAACCTGCTTATGAAACCTGGCTTATAAATTATGATGAAGACTAGAATACATGCTTCAAATTGATACTCTGACCCAGGTTGTAGCTGTATTTCACTAAACAGTATCATCTTAAAAGCCTCAAATTTTATCATTTTCCTCTGAGCCCCTAAAACCAGGTACTCTTTTATGTTGCAGCCAATTATAGTTGATTAATCAACAAACTACAGATTAAAATTTGCCTACCAATTAATCAGTGGGTTTGGAAGCAAAGGTAGCCAGTGGGATTTAACTGAAGGATCAAGAAGCTAATATTTTGTACTCTTGTTTGAGGAGGACTGGAAATATAGATTTCAGACTTTGGAGAGTGACCTCTGCGCAAGGAGTACTACAGTAGGTGCATCTATAAGGAAGTGATACGGCAGGCCAGGATGTTCCAGAAATTGGCAGTGTGCCCCTCTCTCTTGGGCAGAAGTTTGATTGTGCTGTACACTGACATTATTCCTAGGGTCCTAAACATTGTCATTGTCAGTAATTGTCAGTACCCCAGTCTTCCTGGGGTCATTGCATATTGTCAGTAATGTGACAGTTGAGAGAATGCCATAGGAGAAAGCTACATATGTAAGAAAATAAATTTTGAGGAAACGGAGAAGTAGCAGGGACTATTCATAAAGTAGCAAAAATGGGCTTGAAATCAAAGATGTATGAGGCATGCTTGGAGGCATTGAATATGTTTCACTAGAGAAGAGAGCCTACGTAAGATGTGATCACTTTCCTCATGAATCTGAAAATAGGCAGACTTATCTACAACTGTTCTAGAAGACAGAACTAAGGACAGTGGGTTCCCATTACAAGAAAGTAGGGTTCAGTTGGATATCTGGAAATTTTTCTAACAGTAAGAGCTGTCCAGCTGTTCAAATTGGGAGGGAGTAGATTTACTTCTTGCAGGTGTTTAAACAGAGGCTGGCTGGCCATCTGATGGAAAAGCTGTAGTTCCTATACTAGGAAGGGATTGGACTAGATGTTCCCCAAGGACCCTTTTGACCCGAACCTACGATTTCCATTATTCTCTTTCAGTGTCCAAAAGGTAACTGGGCCAAGTGGGGGATATACCCATTTGTTCTTCCTGTCTCTTGGCTTTCAGAATTTCTCTCTTTGATTTTATAACTTGGGAACAACACTAACCATCAGAATAATATCCTCCAGAATGGCAACATGTTGTGGGAGAAAATATACCTGTGGAATATGTGTTTTCCTCAAAGATTATAAGTGAAAAGAAGTCCTCTTTTCTGTTCTAGCATGGTGACTCTGAGCATAGAAGGTGGAATTAGTCTGGATAAAAAAAGAAATCAATACATGCTCTCATAAAAGGGGAAAAAACTCTGAAAGCATAAAATGATTTGTTAATGCTTCTTCTTTCCTATTTACTCCCCTCTTTTTGGTTTGAATGACAGGCAATTTCAGGCCCTGGAGTTGTGTGTGTTGTTGCAACAGTGGATTTTGTACTTTTCCTGCTGCCCTTTGATAATGCAAGAGAAAAATTAATCCTTTATAGCCTGTGATTATCTGTTTACAGCTTATTAAAGATATAAATGCCAGTAATTTTAAATGACTGTATTAAGTTGTCCTTGAAAAGAAAAAGAGAGAGAGAGAGAAAGAGTCAGCATGTGGACATCGTTGAAAAAGCATTTATGAATCATAAATACAATTCAATCTGGGGCAGAAGCACTGTATATGGAGCTGTTTCAAGGAGCAGCTTAGTTTTATAAAGTGTAACAGCTCTTTAGTAACATGGAAGAAATTTATGACTTGCTATATGAACTTTATAATCTCTGAGTACAGATCATAACAAGCTACATGCAGTGTACTGCTGATAATCTTAAATGAGCATTTCAATTATAGTAGTGTAGTTAACTGATAGCACCTATTGCAGATTGGAAATCTGATGTAGGTGGCAATTAATAGTAATTGCGTGTTTACGAAACAATAGAGTATCAGTGTTTTATGTAATTCTGTTTTGAACAGCAGATTATATAAACACCTGTGGCCTGAATCATCTACTTTCATTTAGTAGATGATTAATTATATAGCAAGTAGATAATAAATATTTGCATGAATATTTATATAACTGTGCTTTGTCTAATCCAATACTTCAAAGAAACTGCACTTTTAAAAACAATGTGCTAGAACTGTGAAAATCACAAATAGGAGTATATACTGTATATTGTTAGAGTCCTCAACTCATCTTTTTATGAAATTTCAGTCATTTTTAAAGCAAATTTAGAAATTCTTTAAGTTCTTTAAGCAGGGACATGGGGGCCTACAGCAACTGGGATTTTTGTCAAAATGACAAAAAGTGCATTGTGACATAACTCTCACTATGCCTCACATACTTGTATGCCACATTATAACGTGTACAGTTGGGACAGAGTTCACTGAAATCAACAGATGCCCACCTACAGGAATCAAGGTGATTATTTTACAGTGGGAGCAAAACCAGCTTAAGAGACAATTATGAATCTAATTTGGATTGATTTGGGAAATATGCGCTTTTGTTTAATGAATGTTTGCAAAACTACAAATGTTTTTATAAGTTGGGCAGTGTTTTAATTAATAGCATAATCACATTTACTCAAAAAGACCTTATTTCTTCATCGAAGGGTCTTTGATCTATAAAGAGACCTGCATCTGAAAGGAAAAGGTGATTTCCACTTATTATTCCTCATTTTTGCTGCACCACACAATTTGAGCTGGATAGTAGTGGTGGTGAATGAGACTGCAAGAAGAAGGGAAAATTTTCAAAATCATCCCCTTTCTTTCAAAAGTTAAAGAATGGTTTTCAGCTCCCACTACAAACCATTAGCCTGGCACACACAACATACTGAAAGCAAAATGTGGCTTGTTTGGTTTTGGCATAGCTTGTGTGAACAGATATTAGGGTTGGTATGCCATGGTGTATGACCTACTATGTTGTGCAATCACAGTCAAATTTTATTTAGCAAGTTATGGTTCAACAAACCATATCTTAGCCTGGTATATCAACCCAGTAATTTTCCTTGTGCAGCTGGACATTTAGGATCTCATAATCTCCAAGGTCAGTTTTAAGAGAAAAGTTGCTGGCCCAGAAAATAAATCAACATTTAAATCTCAATCCAACATTTGGATTTCTAGACTCCTCCTAGCATTAAGAGGATTATTTGGCTTGTTCATTTAGAGACCAATGTCATACTTTAACCCCAACAACTGCTACCTGTAGCTTCTGGAGTTACCCAACCCTCTTCAGAGCTGAATATATGTCAACAGCTGTAGAAATTGATGGCATCAGGATTCCCATTCTTTTTCTGAGAGTCTTCATTTTCACCCAGGGAGCTTAAGAAGCCCTTGAGCCTCTCTTACCCTGCTTCTGTTAACATCTGATCATTGTTAATGGGCAAATAAAGAAGCATCTGATATTCAAAATATACATTCTGGCCAATGGGAATTTTAGATTCCTATTATAAACAGAAACCACTTGAGTCTCACAGGTGAAAATGTTCCATAATTGAAGCATTTAACCAGGAAGCAGGTCAGTAGATTATCACAACACTCCAGACAGGTTCCAGGTAGCAGGCCTGAACTTCTTGTCATGCAGAGTGATAATTAACCTTAGGCAAGGGGTTTGCGGTAGCCCAGTAGCATAACTGTGCTTGTGTATATACACCCCACAGATTGCAAAGTGGTTACAGTTTGTATGTCAAAACAAGCAACTGTTTAAATAAAGGAAATGAAAAATCCCCTTTGGGCACCCAAATTAGTTTCCATGATCTTTAAGTCTTGACCTCTCTCCTTCTCAAGTTTATCTTGCAGGTTTTCCATTCCTGATTAGACAAGTGGGCTGCTCTGGTGAAGGAAGCAGCTACTTCAAAGTATACACCCAGTAAGATCTTCTTTAACTGTGTTAAAGAACACACAACACCTCCTGCAAAGGGAACATAGGGCAGAACCAGTCTAGTGTAGTGGCTAAGATGCTGGCCTAGGAACCAGAAGATTGTGAGTTCTAGTCCTGCCTTAGGCTTGAAAAATCAGTTGGGTGACTTTGAGTGAGTCACTCTCTCTCAGCCCAACTCACCTCATAGCATTGTTGTTGTGGGGAAAATAGGAGGAGGCATGTTTGCTGCCTTGAGTTATTTATAAAGTAATAAAGGCGGGATAAAAATTTAATAAATAAATACAATTTATAAATTATTTATAGCTGACCTGTTATCCCAAGTTTCCCATGGGAGATAGTGGCTCTGTGAAACACATAACAATCATCAAAACACCTGCAAAGAGAGACTTAATGAAAAACAGACATAATGAGGAAGCTATGGTCATTCAACCCCCAATGTGAAAATAAAAAACTAGATCTTCACCTGGTGCTGAAAAGTAGATGAATATGGGATCAGCCTGGCTTCTATAAAGGCCCACAAAGGCCCTCTTCCTACATCTCTCTGACAAAGGAATTGGGTAAAGTCCCTTTGTATTTTACTCATAATCATTAATGACTTTAAACATTATTCTTGAAATCATTAATGGTTTAATGTCAGACTGGTGTTATCTGATCTCGAAAGAGTGTACTGGTAGATAATTCTTGCTGGGTAACTCTGCATTAACTAGGATTTCTGAGTTGACTAAGTATATTTCTTTGGATTCTTGTGAACTTCAACAATGCTTCCTACAGACCAACTGTTCTCAATGGGACACATCCCAGCAGATATATTTGAGTTGTGTTTTTCAGTGTCTCCCACTATATGCCATTTTGATGTTATGTTGGGAATAGTAAGAATTATCCTACTCTATACAATAATTAATTTTCATTTGGCTTACACATAATACTTAAGTTTCCAAAGGAGCAATTGTACAATACTAGTCTGTTGAAGTATCATGTGATGACTTCAGAACTAGTACATTTATTATAATATACAGTAAACTATCATGGATTATAATCTAATTATATAGAGAGAGTAGTTTTAAGAAGAAATATAGTTGGAAGGTTGTTGTTGTTCAGCCGTGCAGTTGTGTCCGACTCTTTGCGACCCCATGGACTGCATTACGCCAGGCCCCCCTGTCTTGCACTGCCACCCGAGTCTTCCCAAGCAAACACCCATCACACTGACTATGCTATCTATCCATCTCATCCTCTGCCGTCCCCTCCTCCTCTTCCCTTCAATCCTTCC